>JAJTUR010000179.1:0-87408 GCA_021399475.1 Hyaloscypha finlandica
ATAATAAAGCTATTAAAGCGAAACTAAGGATCCTAATACTCTAGTATAGAATAAAGTAATTAAGAATATACCGAAAAGCATACCTAGATCCAGAAAGCGAAGACTTAGGGTATTAAGACTAGAGAGATTCCGAAGGGTTATTATAATTATAAGATATCTAAGGAGTAAAAGAAGATATTTACTAAATAAGATAATTACGTCTTTAAGGTTTTATATAAGAAGGTTCTACTTCCTATTAAAATAAGAGTATATTATTAAGTTAATAATAGTTTCTATAAGTCTCCTTATATAAAGCACTATTACTAACTAGTAAGCGCTCTTAGTATTTATATAGATAATTTCGATAGATTAATATTTATAAGTCAAATTATAGGTATTTACGATATTACTAATAGTAGATTATAAGTTAATACTACTTAGGTATACCCCGAAACTCGAGACTATTTCTATAATACCTCGGAAATTATTATATTTAGAGACGAAACTCGTAATTCTAATAGATTCCTTTTTATTTTATTACTTCTCTTTAAGAAAGAGGAATCTCTTAAACTTAATTCTTCTAGCCTAGATATGAATAGTTTTATCTTTAAGAAGGGATACTTAAAGTAGATTAAGAAGCTTAGTATTTATAATCTTTTAATAGAGGAACTAGAAATACTATAATTCTACTAGTATAGAGAGAATTCGTTACTAATTAGTAATCTAGGAAATAGTTACTTTATACTAGTCTCTTAACTCTTAATAGTTAATCCGTTAATATAGCTTATATTTTATAAAGCCTCTAGAAAGTGTAATATCTATATAGTAAGATATCCTTAACTAGTAAGATACTATTTTCCTAGAGAAGTCAATTACTTATTCTATAAAGGCGATACTAATATTCTAACTATTACTAATACTTTAAATAGCGAGTTCTTCCTTAGAGTAGAGGATTACTTATAGTAATATACTTTTCTTATAGATTATAAGAAGGCTAAACCTTTTATAATGAAGTATTTTAGATATTACGATTTCGTAGTACTTAATCCTGAGACTAAGAAGGAGGGAATCGATAAACTAGAAGCTACTATTACTAAGAAATCTAAGGGAAAGTCAAAGGATATAGTAAGACTTAATAAGATAATACGTGCTTTTAACTAGATGATTTATAGATCTAGAGTTATTTGCTATTATTAATTTAAGGGTAAATAAGTACTTAGTAAAGTTTATATCACTATTCTAATAAGTCTAGTTACTATTAATAATGGAATAAGCAAAGTGAGAGTATCTATAGAAGAGCTTAGGATTTCTTACTTAAACTTTAAGCCCCCTTTATATAAGTAATTTAAGGGTACTAAGGATAATACGAAATATCCGGGTACTATTTAATGAGAGTATATTAGTACTATTTATAATATAGTTCGAGGCGACAAATTACTATATTACCTAGTAGTAAAGGAGGAAATAGAGGAATAATTAAATATAGATATAGTATAGCGAGAGGAATTATATTAGAGATAGTATAAGAGAGCGGCTATATAAGTTTAGATTACTTTCTTATACTTAAAGGAGTTTGAGATACGCTTATTTACGGGAAATAAGTTATACTTTAGATACCGGGAATAGTAATTAGAGGAGCTTATAGAGGATAATCCTAAGTATATAGTTATTTTGGACTAATTAGTTCTTTTTTCTATTGTTTTTTAGTACTTAGGGATAAGTACGTATGAATAGAGGGTCGGATATAGTATAGCTAGCTATATACTATTGATTTTTGCGATTTTAGGTAGTTTTAATATTCTAATTATATAACTATAGATATATCCGAGATTATATGACTTTAGTATTTCATATAAGAAGACTAGAGTTTCTATAGCTATAGAGTAATAATTATATATCACTTTTATACTTTGAATTCTATATACTTATATACTAATTTTATACTACTTTACGTCTATCTTATAATTATTGTGTTTTAGTGTTTTTACTATTAGTCGATTTTATATTCTATAGTATTTTATGTGGGTTTTTATCTTACTATATTTTTCTCTCTTATAGTAAGTATTATAGAATTCGCGAATAATAGATTTTAAGGCTAATTTATTAAGTAGAGTAAGGTTTAAATACCTAGATTATATAAATTAATATTATATTTATTTATGTTTTATAATTATTACTTTATAATTTACTTTTTATATTTAATATAATAAATACTAACGTGGTTTATTAGTACCCTATATATATTAGTACCCTATATACTTTTCCTGATTTCTTACCCCTATTACTTTAATACGCGTTTTCTCAATAACTACAAATATTAATTTAAACCTAAGAAGTATGAATTATCTTAGCTATCGAAGCTATTCGAATATCCAAAAAAACTAAGTCGTCGAAAGGCTATAATAATCTATAAGGTCCCCGAATCTATACTTCGTCTCAGAATAAATAGTTATACTTTAATCCGCGACTATTAGCTAGTAGCTCAGAATTTAACTAAACTCGAAGAACAAATTATTATTAATTATATACTTAATTAGGATTCTAGAGGGTTTTCCCTATAGTAGACTAATATAGAAGATATAACGAATTAGTTACGAAAAACGCGTTAAGCAAAACCTATTAGTAAGCTCTAGGCGTATCGCTTTATATAATACTACCTAGAATTAAAGACGTGTTTTAACTACGTTTATAACTTCTAAAGAGCCTTATACGAAGATCCTGAGCTAATTAGTATATAGTTCTGACTAGTAGAGAATATATAGGCGAAGTATAGTATAGTAGATAGCGATTTCTATAACTTCGACGAGACTAGCTTTATAATAGGCCTAATTATACCCGGAATAGTTATTACATATACTAATTAATGTAGTAGAGCTAAGGGAATATAGCTAGGTAATCGGGAATAGGTAATAGCGATTATTTATATTAATAGTAAAGGTTAGGATATCCCTCTATTTTTAGCTATTTAAGGCATTAACTACCTCATGAACTAGTACTCTAAGACTAACCTCCTACGTAATTAGGTTATTAAACCTATAAATAATAGATAAATAAATAATAAGATAGGTCTAGAATAGCTAAAATACTTCAATAAATATACTACTCCTTATATAAAGGGCCTATATTAGATACTAGTTCTAGACAGGTATAAGAGTCACGAATTAATTAAATTCTAAGACTATTATAAGTCCTATAATATTATAACTCTTGGATTACCTCTATACTCCTCTTATTTTGCCTAGCTACTCGATATTAGATATTTTAGTATATTAAAGCGGATATACGGCTAGTAAATTAAAGGCTTTATAAAAGCCTATATCTACTATATTACTAAGGTCGAGTTCCTTATAGTCTTTAAAGTAGTATATCTATAGTCAATTATAGTCTAAAACGCCTAAGCTAGATTCTATAGAGCTAGCCTAATTCCCTTTAATCCTTAAGTAGTGATCTTAAAGCTTAATATCAAGTTATAGACTCTAATACTAACTAGCTCCCCCTCTAGAGACACTAACCCTTAGGTCTCTTAGATACCACATAACCCGACCGACGCCCTTTCGTAGATAACTCTAGTTCGGGATCATATTACCTACTATTAAGGAAGCTCACTAATGTCACTTTTTTCAATAGTCGCTATATTAGTAAAGGGTATAGAGATTTTAGCTCATAAGATAACCCTTATATCCGCTAAGCTATATATACTTCAAGTAGTAAATAAAGCACTTTCTAAGCGTCAGAGGGCTAAAAAGAATTATATTCGTTAAGGGGGTATACTTACTATAGAGGATATATATGATATTTTGGCCTAAGAGGAGGTAGATAAGCAGATTTAATATAATAAGTGCTCTAGAGGGGGTCGTTAGAACGAGGGGTAATTAAGCGTATAACGCTATAGAAATTACGGGAAGACTAGTTATAATACGCGAACTTATTAAGAAGATATAGATATGTCTAGTTTATCAGATTCCGATTAGTTTTAATTAATTTAATATATAGTAGTTAAATAATTGTAGTTCAAAGTAGTAGGGTAATAGAAAAGTATATAGGGTATTAATATATATAGGGTACTAATAAACTACGTTATATATTTTCTTTTATTATAATTTTATTAATAAAGTATAATATTATAATAATTTATTAAATTTATTTAAGTATATTAATTATATTTAAAAAAATTAGAACTTCGAAACCTTTAAAAATTTAAAATTTAAAATTTATATCCTTATAAAGTTTTATATAAAAGTTTTAATATAAATCTTTTAGTTTTAATTATATATAAGCGAAATTTATTTTTATATATTTTTATTAATAAAGCTTCTAAGCCTAAGGCGACTTCTTTAGTATAAATTAATTATTTATATCTTACTTATTAGTAAGTTTCTATATGTAATTAATATAAGAGCTATAAGTAACTTAGTAAAGAGTAGTCTAGAATTTAAATTTACGAAAATTAGTATATTAAATAATTTACTCGAGATAAATATTATAGTTATCTTTAAGTTATGAGCCTACTACCTATAAGTCTATAGACTATAGGGCATTTCGCTAATAAATAACCACTAAAGGAATAATCAACATTTTTGCATAATGTAATAAATATTTAAAATAAATAGCGAAATTATTACTTAGCTTCTCTCTTACTAAATTAATTAAGTTTAAAGGAAAAAGAATATATAGTTATTTAATTAATTTCATATGAAGTGATTAACTTTGTTTTCGTGAGGCCTGAAAACCTCGCTTAAATGCCCTATAGTCCACAGACTTATGGGGGGTGGGCTCGTTATATACTAATAATATTATTCTTTTTATAATAGTCTAGGAATAAAGAAAGTAGTAATTCTATTAATAAAGAAGAAAGAGAACTAAGGACTATTAATAACTTATTTAGCTCTAAGATAATTTACTAAGAACTGTAATTACCTTTAATATTTAAGAACTATATTTATATATAAATAAAATAATAAAAGTAATAGAGATATTATAATTATTTATTAAACTTAAAATATAGTCTAGAGTTATTTTAAAAGTATATTAATTATACTTTATTAAAAATTAGTTTCTTTTTATATTCTTTATTAATATAGATATATATCTTAATAGTATTTATATAAGAGAATATAGTATTAAGAGATAAAAAATATATAAGATATTTAAGTTTATCTTAGATTTTAAAACTAAGGAATAATATACTAAAATCTCTAAGGGAAAAGAGAGTTTAGTAATAATTATTATTAAAAGCTATTTATAAATTAGGATAATAATAAATAATATTAAAAAAGATATTATATTAGACCTAATTATAATATAGTCTAAAATAGCCCTTAAGTTTAGTTATAATAAAGAAGTTATTATTTATATTTATTAGTTTAGATCTCGAATTATAACTAATAACTAAACTATAATCTTAGTAGAAAATAAAAGCTTTATTTAGTACTTAAATAAATATAAAGAAATCGAAATCCTTAAAGTTAAATTACTTAATATAACTATTATAATACTAAAATTATATAGACTTTATAAGGCGAATAATCTAGTCTTATTTATACCTAAAGTTTAAATATAATAAGTAAGTTATTATAAAGAGATAATTATTATAAGACGCTATAATACTAATATTAAGATATTAGATTAATATAAAGATATTATTAGTTCACTAGTAACGCGTAGTACTATTATATAGTCGTGGAATACTAATTATATAAGTTAGTAAAGTAGTTATATTTTATAAGTAGGGATTATAGTATTAAGGTTCTAATATGTGATCCCTAAATACACTAAGCCTAATTAGTACTAGTATCTAGCATATCCTATTTCTCGTATATCCTATATCCTATGTCCCATATCCTATATATAAGAAGTGAGGTTATATAATAAGATTATATAACCTCTAAGAAACTATACTAATACTAGTAACTACTTAAAAAACGCGAAAAACTAATACAAAAGCACTAAAAACACACGAAAAATAGTGTCCCCTATTCATATATAGATTTCCTAATCTGGCCTAGTACTAGACTATCCCTAAATACTTAATATATATATCCTTATTAATATTTCTATCTCATATACCTATTTCCCTCCGAATATATCTATTTCTTACCTATATACTCCTCTATTTACCTTATATATATTTAACCTATTCCTCTATATCTAATTATATAGTATTCGTATTAAGTAAGTACTTAAGGGTATTTATAGGCTTCGATTTCGTTATCGAATTAGCTAGGTTCAACTCTCCCTTAATTCACTTAACCTCTATAATCTCTCGTCATTTATAAGCCTAGCGAAGGTATATTATATTAATTATAAGTCACTTTTCTCATATAGTTCCTAGCTTAACTAGGCATTTATAGAGGGACTTGGAATTTATATAGACGACTAGTAGGACTTCGATTTCAAGGGCCTTATTAATTATAGACTTAACTAAACCGCCTATATTAAAGCTATAAGCTATACTATAAGGTTTAGAGGCTAGAACACTTCTAGTAACTCTCTTATACTTCATAGAGGACTAGTAGATTATATTAGTATATCTAGAGCTATTTACTAGGACTAGAATATATTAATCTAAGAAGAGAGGTCTTAATTACTTATAAAAGAGGTATCTATAAAGATAATTAAGTATAAGGACTCCTTATCTAGTTTCACGAAATATAGTCCTCTAGCGGTATTTTCGATTTACTATTAAATACGCTTATTAAGGGCTTAATATTAGTTTCTATAGGTTTAATAGCTTAAGTAGCTACTAAGTAGTTATATAAAGCCTCTAATTAGTAAATTAATATGATATATACTCCTTAAGCTCACTAAGCGATATATTATTCCTTATTATGAGGTTTTAATATATAATACCCCTATTACTATTATAGTCGTATTCTTAACTATTACCGGTAGAGATTATTATACTAGTATTCTTATATAAGGTAATACTAGTAGAATTAGTACGAATAATACCTCTATTAAACTTGAGATTATATTAGTCGTAAGGTATTTATACTCCTTAATTAGGAAATTCGTCTCCTAGAGCTTTAGATACTCTACCTTAGCGAAGTCGTCGTCTCTCACAATAGAGTATTATTAGTCTAAAGCTAACGATACTAAAGGGGTAATTACTATAGAGTAAGTATAGGTCATAAGTTAACTATTCTATAACTAGCTCATTTAAGTAGTGAGAATAGTAAGTCTTAAACTAGTAGTTTCCGGCTTCTAGTACTCTATAGAGTAGTTTTATAACCTTTAATACTAAACTAGCTTCTAGTTTAGTTAATTAGTAAGCTTAGGAGATAAATTAATATAGAAGTCGCGATTTAGTAAGGTTAATAACTAAATATAGGCTTATAATATGTCCTATAGGTATAGTCCTATAGTTCTTATAGTTATAGTAGTAATATAGAGGATAACTCTCTAGCTAATTCATTAGATAATTAGTAATTACATTAATACTATATATTTCTCACTATTATTATAGGCTTAAATAACTAGTCTTAACTTCTTAACTCTCTATTTATCCCCTTATTCTTAATCTCGTTAATAAAGCGAGAGTTAAAGATATATACCTCTTATAGTACCTAAGATCTAAGAATAACCTTAAATACGCTCTTTTCTAAGAGGTTAATAACTTTAATTTAACGGGAATCCTTATATAAGTCGTTTCTATAAGAATACTATTATATTAGGGTTCTTACGAGGTATACCTCTATATACTTTAGTGAAATAAGTAATATAGTAAGAGGAATTATACCTATATTACCTTCGCTATTACCTTCACTATAATATTTAGGACTATCTTTAGGACCCTTAGAACTAACCTTAATATCTCTTATATAGAATAGCTTTATAGAGGTTAAGCGAAAAGTAGTATTACTATATAGTAAAGCTAGTACACACGACTCCCCTTCTATTACTACTAGCTTATATAGTCCCTACTACTACCTAGTTAGCCTATATTCCCCTTATACTATACTAGAATATCCGAATTTAGTACAAGTTCATAGATATTACTTATAGAGGAGCTATTATATATATTTAAGGTATCTTCGACTTAGCGCTTAGCTTATAGCTTCTAAATCTCTACTATTACCTTCTTTAAGGCTATTATATATTAGGAAATAGTAGTATAGAGCGTTATATTCACTTAATCGAGGTAAGGCGCTATAGACTAGGAGTATAGGAATAATCCACTAATTCCTATAGTATTATTAAGAGCCTTAAAGGCTATCTATAGAGCTATCTCTTTACTAATTCCCTTAATTTCGGCTATAATAATTAAGTAAGTATATTAAACTAGCCTATAGTAGTATTTAATGATTCTTATAGAGTTATGAG
This sequence comes from Hyaloscypha finlandica, assembly GCA_021399475.1. Lineage (NCBI taxonomy): Eukaryota > Fungi > Ascomycota > Leotiomycetes > Helotiales > Hyaloscyphaceae > Hyaloscypha > Hyaloscypha finlandica. Next base: position 8,302 of record JAJTUR010000179.1, read on the forward strand.
CTTCTATAGGACGATTTTCACCTTTATTCCTATTATATTTAAGCTAAGCGAACTCCTTACTAGTGAACTACTTTCTAGTATCTACTATAATCTAATTAGAGGACCTAAATAAGTATTAATCTAGTATATCTTTAGGGTATCCTAGGTATATATAATACTAATATTCTAGAGCTAATAGCCCCTGTAATATCTAGTACCCTCGTTAATAATATAGAGAATAAGCTTCCGAGGATATAGAATATATTAATAATAATTAAGAGGTTAAAGCTAATATCTCTCTTAGGTTAAACTTGAATTAACTAAGTAATTTTCTATTCTTCTAGTATTACTTATAGTATTTCGTAAGGTATTCTAAGGCTTCTATATTAACTTTATAGCTAGCTCGCTCTAGTAAGTTTCGGAGCTTACTAACTAATAGATAACTAAATTAGTAATAGAGATATTAATTTAGTCTCTATAAGGAAGTATGAATTATAAGTAAAGGATTCGGAAATAAGGCTTTATAATATATTATTCTAAAGTAGAAAAGAGTAACTAAAACGTATATAATAAGTATATAATATCTATAGAAGTAATAATATAATTAGTGAGATTATTAAAGTAGACTTATAGCTTATCTATATTATCTAAGCTAAGTAGAATAGAGTCTTTAAGAGTATAATATAGAATTATACTTACTTAATTAGTATTTCTATAACTATAGAACTAATAGAAGTAGAAGAGCTTATACTAAAGTAGACTATAACTTAACCTTTAGTACTCTTATTAAGTATAATACTATTATTAGTTCACTATAGAGCTTGGAATTAATCGAGACTAGTAGTTAAGTATTTAGAGGCTCTAGTATTAATTACAATTCCGTAAAAGTATAACTACTATATCTAGATATACCTCTTACTATAAAGGTCTAGGTATCCTCTATAAGTAGTTCTTTAGGTTCTATAGTATAGTTCTTACTTATTAACTAGTATATAAAAGAAAGAGAGTAAGTTTATCTATAAGGCTATTAGCTATAGTTATTAGTACTTTAGGAGCTCGTATATTAAGAGCTTAATTATTAGGTAATTATATATCTAAAGTAGCTAAGAGACTCTTAATAGAAGTAAAGAAGGAATCTAAGTATTAGTATTTGTCCTCTACTTCTACTTCGTCTATATATCATTATATCTATTAAAAGAGCCTAAAATCATTACCTAGATTATCCTTAGTATTCTAATATATCTCTTATTCCCTCTATATAAGCTATATATTAGAGGTAAGAATAACTAAAGTCTTAATTAAAGTTTCGGGAGTTCGGGCCTTAAACTAATAGAGGTTTCTAGCTCTAAATCGAGCCTTTTCCTCTTATTATTCCTCTAGTAAATACTTCTAGGAGCAATAGTCTAGTTTCTTATATATAAAGTACGACTTCGGGCGTTTGAATTACTATTACTATATAGGGCTTATAGGAATTCGAGTAGCTATTATAGTAGTTATTACGATTTCTGCTTCTATAACTATAACTATAGTCGTTTTAATAGTTTCTAACTAATAGTTATTTAAATAGAATCATTAATTAGTAAAGAAGGTAGATTCGCTATTAATCTATTATTACTCCTTCTTATATATAGTAATAGAGGACTATAGCTTATAGATAAGCTAGCCGAGATCTATAGGAGGGTCTAAAACTATATATTAGTATACTAGAGAGCTTAGTAAGTAGTAATAATCTTATTATAGAGGAATTCGGTACTTTAATATAGGTATAAGTCTATACTATAACTAGTATAAGTCGTTAATTAGGATCTAAATAACCTTAAATATTAATTTTTAGGGTATTTAGCTATTATAGAACTTAAGTTAGTAGTATTCTATTTATCTAGATTTCGTATTAATATTCGGGACCTTCAAAGAAGTTACGAATATTTATATAAGCTACTTCATAGGTTTATTAAGATAACTAGTTATTATAAAAGTAGTCTTATACTAGACCCTTTAGTATAGTAGGGAAAGCTCTTATAAGTACCTCTATAGAAGTCTATATATTAATAGATATTAAGGAAGATAGTGAGTTTATAATTAAAACTACTATTAGTTCTATTATACTTCTATTCTTTAGTATAGATTCTAGCGACTTCCCTAATTAGCTTTCTAGCTAAGCTTAACTAGGTACTATTTAGAGGTAGTATAAGGTAGAAGTAGTAGTAAGAGTAGTAGCGGAGTAGAGGGGTAGTAGGTTAATATTCTAGGGAGTTAATAGGGGGTTAATAAGGAGGTTAATAGATGTTCTATAAGCCTTATTCTAGTAGTAGTAGTAATAGAGGTTAAGGTTAATATAATAGAGGTATAGTTAAGGGGTATATATAATAATTAGTTTAATATATCGATTTCTTATAATACTATTCTTAAGTAATATATATAACGAGGTTATAGGGCTTACCTTAATATCTTATTAATATTCGATAATATTATCTATAGTCTATATATATTATTCTTCCTCTAAATATATTAACTAAGACTATATAATATAAGTAACTTCTATTATATTTAATATAAATACCTCTATATTATAAGGTACTTATAGTTAATATAGATCTCGTTATTCAAGTAAACTAAATATATTAATATTAAAGTTAGTAAAGTCCTCCTTATATAGCTCCTAGAGGTCTTTATTAATTACTTTTCTACCTTATACTAGAATAGTCTAGTATTAAGGTAATCTAGGATATTATCCTTATTAGAGGCTTCTAAGTTAATACCCTCTTTTACTTCTCTATCTACTTATATTTATCCTATTAGTTCGTTATCCCGAACCTTAGGGCTAAGCCCTTCTTAGTATATATGTGTAGTTCGTAGTAAGAGGGGTTTGAAGGTAATTCGTAAAGAGGTATTAGGTTTATTAGTTATAGAGTTATTAAGGTTTATAAATATTTCGCCTATAATAGGAAATTTAGGGTGTGAAATATCGAGGTTTCTAGAGGAGTTCTAAAGCTTAAAGGAGCTTAACTTAATAGTAAAATCGAAGTAGGAGTTAGAAAACTTATAGGGCTTTAGGGGTATATATTCCTAGAGGAGGAGCTATAGTAATATATAAGTAGAAAGTTAGTTACTAAGAAGGTAGTCTTAGTACTAAATAAAGTTAGTCTTAAAGGATAATAGGGTTAAATAGACTAAATAAATAATTAAATAACTAATCACTTATTAATTAGTAAGAACTAGAGTCGTCTCCCTTTAAACTACTAGATGCTTTTTCGTAGAGTTAATAGTAATTCCCTCCTTTAATATAGAGTTAGTCGATTTTACTATAAGCTACTAAATACTTCTTTAGTATAATTAATTTATCTCTAATCTATAAGTATAAATAAATAAATCCTAAGATTCTTCTAATCTAAATATAGACTAATTAGTATTAGTTTACTAGTAATATATAGTACTATTACTATTTGAATACACTTTTATAGATTATCGCGTGCCGCGTTACGTGCGCGGCTCATCCCGTAGACTAGACCTAATTAGGTATAGTAGAGGTTCGGGAGTATAGTTTAGTAGCTTAAACTCCTAAACTAAACTCCCTAACTTCTATAATATACTACTTCACTAACGATAAACATAACGAGTATTCCATAACTACACGTGATAGTACTTAGTGTTTCTAGTAAACTAATACTAATTAGTTAGTACTTATAGATTAGAGGTATTTAGATTTGTCCTAAAAGTATTCGGTAGCCTAAAGTAAATCTAGTCTACTTACGTTAAAGGGGAAAATCACTTATTAACTCCTATGAAAGTATTCGGTAGCCTAGGGAGCGAATAATTGATTTTTACTAGGGGAAACCTCTTATTAACTCCTATGAAAGCATTTAGTAGCTTAGGGAGATAATAATTAATTTTTGCTATAGGAAATAGCTATTTATTTAGCTATTCTTAGTTAGCGGAGACTACTCTTTTTACCTTAACCTTAACCTTAGTCGCTTTTTCGATACCTAAAGTAATACCCTTAAGATAGCTCTTTTATAAGGCTAAACCTCCTTATAAACTACTAGAGTAACCTCTATTTAACTATTCCTTTATAAGGCCGAATACCCTTTATAACTCACTAGAATAATAACTTATCTACCTATAACAATCTCCTATACCGGGAACTAGTCGAGAACACCTCAATTACGAATCTGCGAACCTCTAATACCTCCCCTTTAAACCTTAGAACCTCCTATAAAACCACCTCTATAGTACTAAGACCACGAACTTAGAAACTATCCATTCTACTAGCATATTACTATAATACCGGGAGAACCTCTAGACTATATATGTATACTATACGTATATACACACCCAGAAAACACCTTAATTCCGACCTCAAACCTCCTGAAACCTCGATTTTCCTACGTTTTTCCTACGATTTTCCTCTAATTTTTATACTAAACTACTTCGATTTCCTATATATACACTTCTCTACTATAGATATATACTTGCTATGAAGCGATACTTTAATACTAAACCTTCGAACTAAACTACCTCTCTTATAGTTACTTTTAGCTCTCTAGCTCTTCCCTACTTTAAACTAAACACATATATATACTAAGAAAATAGAGATAAAGGAATAGAAGACGAGAATTAAAAGGTAATAAGACGGAATTAATATACTTCTAGTACTAAAGGAGGACCTCAACGACTATATTAATACTAAGATATAATAGTATACTCTATATAAATAGTCTAATAGAAATCTATAGGAGCTATTCTAGGAGGACTTTATAACCTTTAATACTATAACCTAGAATAAAGTCGACTGAACTATTATTTACGCCCTATAAGCTTTCCTATAATATAGGGGTATTTATATTAAACAAAATAGCAAATAACTTATAATCATATAGTCCTTAGTTAATATTATATAAGAGGATATATAAAGTAAATAGGAGATCGCGGATATTACTAAAAAGGCGGAATTTAAATAGATCTCGTATAAGGACTTATTACTTTAGCCTATATTATACTTAAGGGCATTTAGAATACTCTATTATTAAGCTAGTTAAACTAGTATATACCTCTCTTAATACCTTCCCCTTAGGGACTCGCGTACTACCTCTACTACCTTAATTACCTAAATTACTACTGGAACCATTTATATTAGTACTAGAACCACACTAAAATACCCCTCTATCGACTAATAAAGCGAAGCTAATTAGGGAGATTACTAGAATCTATATAGATAAACTTAAGTAAGATAATAGGAATAATAGCTTCGATTAGAAACTCACTATTTTCTACGATATCTATAAATATATAGAGCTTCCGAAAGAGACTATTATAAAGGCTTTCCCTACTATACTTAAGGGACTAGTACTAGATTACTTCTATAATAACTAGATATCTAAGGACTCATTCAATTATATTACTATATACCTCTATAGTTTCTTTAAAGGCCCTAGATATTAACGAGAAACCTAGATTAATAGAACGTAATTATATAGTCTTTAATAATAGAGAAATACACGAGAAAATCGACTTTTGAGATCGTCTAGTTAATAATTAATAAACTATATAACTATAATATAGCCTTATACCCGCCTTAAAGATAATAGAGTTTCTTATAATAAAATTATTACTACTTATTAAGACTCTAGAGCTTATAAATTCGCTATTTCAGACCCTCTAATAGCCCTTAGTGAGCTTCTCTATAAGCTATAGTCCTTAATTATAGCCTTTAAGAAGCTTAATTCGAATAATACAATACCTTCTTTACTAATTAATAATATACTTAAATAACTACTTAATATTATTAGTTCAGAAATCGTTAATACTATACTAACTATATAACCCCTATAAAAATCGAGATATAGACCCCTTAAAGTCATACTTTATATACGGGAAACTAGACTATTGATCCTAGAAATATACGAGAGGGAGCGACGGACGAGAAGGCTCGATTTAGAGCTAGAAACCTATATAGGTTTAGAGCTATGGACTCCTAGACTTTAAGAGGAAGTTTATAAGGGCGTATTTATACTATATAGCTTTAATTAAAGGGGAAAGGGGAGACGAATAGGGTAATAGGAGCAGAGAGGACGAATAAGTAGTGCTTTTAATACTCTACTAGTAGATATAGAGGACCCTGAGGAATAGGATTCCTATTTTACCTTAGTTGAAACCCTCTTTACTATACCCGATTTATAACCTCCTAAGCTATTAATACAGCTAGTGACCTTATAAATAACCTCATAACCGCTCCTATACCACCTATTAATAGAGAGAACGATACACAGAATCCGATAAACACCTATAGAGGACGCCTAACCTTTATAGTAAGAGGTATATCTAGGTATAGTACTAACGCTTTTACGGAATCGTAATAGATACTAGAGCACTAAATACTTAACCGCTAGACTCGATTAATTCCAAGCTTTATAATAGATAGACGATAGTATCGAGCTTAATAGATCTACTAAAGGGAGCATTAAAGTCAAGTTCGGGATTAGTACATCGTCTTCCTTAGGATCTACGATTATAGATATACTAATTAGGCTTATAGATTCTATATTATACCCTCGAAGACTCTATTTTTACTTAGCTTAGTAGATATAGATGAACTAAAGGTCTATTTCAATAACCTCTGGAATTAACTAATTACGTCTACTAGGAAGCGGATACTAGTAATATACGCTTCGGTTATTCTTTCCTCCTATAGGATACCTTACTTAAGACCTTTATATCGGAATCCTTTACCTCTAACCCTTATTTCCTTATAGAACCTGAATTACGACGATTATACTATTGATTCAGTTATCTATTAATCGAGAAACTACGAAATGTCCTAGAATAAGCAGGCTACGAAGTCGATAAATAAGCCCTCGAATACCTTACGAGATACTACGAGTAATACTAATTAAATAGGAAATTACCTGCTAATTCAAGTTTAACTTAAGGGACGACATTAGCTTTAATTTCTAATTATCGTCGATATTTTCTATATATTCGGAAGCCTATACTATATGTCATCGAAAAGGAATATAGTATTAAGCGGACGATAGCTATAGAGCCTTAGTACTTAATATATATAGGATGCCCTAAAATAGTACTAGATTAATACCTATTTAGGACCTCCTAATTAGATTACTATGACCTAGGAAGTAGTTTACTAGTAAAGAGTTCGTATAGCTTACGAATTCGATAGGGACTAAGATTAAGATTATCCCTATAGAAGCCTACTATTTAGTCGGAATCGTCGAATAGTACTATAATATAGTTCAACGAGCCTATAAGATTATTATCGCCGAAATAATAGAATTAATAAGGACATAGTACTATAGATAGCCTTTAAAGCGATTAATGATACTATAGGACTAGACGGAATGTTCCTATACTCCTGGTTTATAGCGCTTTACCTCGAATAAGCGAATATGACCCTCTATTACCTTTAGTCGATAGTGATCAATGCCCTGAGAAAAGCGATAGAGGAGATAAAGAGGATATGAGCTAGTCACGAAGTAGCAAGAGCCCTAAACATGTAATAGACCCTCTATAGCTGATATATATGAACTTCTATTAAATTCAGAAGTCTTAGTATAGCGCGAAGGGAATACCGTTAACTAGGGTAGTAGGAAGGGCTATATAAGCTAGTATCTATAGAGGGTGAGTCATGGTACTAGCTTTACTACGAGGTAATACCTCCTTCCGCTTAACCTCTTAAAGCTATTCCTACGGGGAGATAAAAGCCTTAATCTCGACGATTCTAGCCCTAAACCGAATATAACTATGTAATAGCTAAGGCGAAGCAAGTATAATTCCCCCGCTATCCCTCCGAAATACGGGAGAGGACGACCTCGTAAAAACTACCTAAAGTCATAGTATTCCTATAAGACGACGGAATCGAAGTAGAGGGGATAGAGGTATATACCTAACGAATAACGTTTAGTATAAGGACTCCGTTAAGCTGAAATCGAAGGACTCCTAGAAAAGGGTATCTTTGAGGTTACCTTATATTTAGAGGTACTAGAGGGAGTATATATCTTTAACTCTAGGTTCGTCGACGAGATTAAGAACGAGGGTACTAATAAAGAGCTTCGTAAATCGAGACTTATTGTTTAGGCGTATAATAATTAGGAGAAGTATACTATATTAACTTAATCGCGACTATTTAAGTATTAGCTAGAGAATTATCCTTAGTATCCGCTATAATGACCGAAACTATAGGGCTTTACTTACGAGATATCTCACAGGTATAGTTTAATGACGACTCTCCTAAATCCGATTTCTATATAAAACTACTACGAGAGCTCACTAAATACCTTTACCTACACGACGATTTAGTCCTAAAGGTCGTAAAACCACTATATGGTGTACCGGAAGCCGGAAACCACTAGTTCAAGACTTACTACTCCTACTATATTAACGAGCTTACTATAGAATAGTTAACTTACGACCTATACCTCCTATATAGCAAGTAACCGTTCGGTATAGTAGGCTTATAAACTAATGATACTCTGATTATTAGCGACGACGATTTCCTAGGAATAGAGTAATTGAAGCTCAAGGAAGCTTAATTCCTAGCTAAGGAGCGGGAATAGCTCACCTTTAACTATAATCTAAAGTTTAAAGAGGTATTATATATACCGAAACCACTAAAACCTCCGAAAATACCACGAATATAGAAACTAAGATCACCGGAATTACCCTTACGTAAGAGCACTAGTTAGTAACCTCAAGACCATATTAACTAAGAACTCTACTACGACGAGTAGTAGAGGGCTATATATATGAACCTCATGATTAAGGAATAATATATAGCTTAACGAGCCCGGGAGCCTATATTACGTTAGTCTATTAACCTAAAGCTCCTATGACCTCGTAATAGCCGCTTAAGCTATTGAACCTACGGAAAACGACGTTAGTTCGCTTAATAGGCGTCTCTAGTAGTAAGTTGAGAATGCGCTAGGGGACTACGATTCGTAAAGCTAGATAAGGAGACCCTCTACTTAATCATATTAACTAATTCGTCCTTTATAAATAATAGAGATTTATCCTCATAAATGGGCTATTTCTAGCCTTAGCTAATACCTCAGAATACGAATATTATCCACTAGTCGTCTACGAAGTTAGGAGAGTCACCCGAAGCGTACTAGCCTCTGAGCTATATAGTATAGTATAGGCTTTAATATAGGCGCCGTAGTTAAATCAATAGTTAATAGAGCCCTAGAAATTAATCTACTACTAGTCGTCTATATAGACTCGAAATCGCTTTATGAGTGCCTCGTAAAGCTCGGAACTAATAGGAAAAGCGACTTATAATTAACGTAATATGCCTCACTAGGCGTATGAATGAAGGGAGATCGCGGAGGTTAAGTGGATTAAGGGAGAATCGAATCCAGCCGACTCTATAACGAAACTAAAGCCCACGATACCCTTAAGCGCCTAATTAATATGAATACTATATAACTAGACGTGGAGGAGTGGGTTAAACGCGAATAAGGTGATGTACGGAGCGGAGGAGAGCGGGAGAGGGACATATCGGTAGGAGAGTGACGCATGGAAGCGGGGATATTGACGGAAGGGTATCACGTGGACATACAGCATGGTTAGAGAGGTGGGACTAGGCCTGATTAGGAAACTAGTATATGTTTAATAGGAAACTACGTTTTTCGACGTTTTTAGAGAGCTTCTAGTATTTGAACGCACTTTTGCAGATTGTCACGTGCCGCGTTGTATACGCGGCCCATCCCATAGACTAGACCCGATTAGGTATAGCAGAGGTTCGGGAGTGTAGTTCAGTAGCTCAACCTCCTGAACTGAACTCCCTAACTTCTATAATATACCACTTCACTAACGATAAATACAACGAGCATTCCACGACTACACGTGATAGTGCTTAGTGTTTCTAGTGAACCGATAGTTAAATACTTAACTAAGTAAGTTTTTAGATACTTAGTAGTTATTAGTAAAAACAAGTATTTCCTTAGTTTCTAATCTCGTTTCTTTAGCTTATAATTAATCTCGTTAATAGTAATAAATCTAATATAATTATTAAGATCCTTTATACTAAGTTAAAAAGCTATTATACTAATAAGGTATATAGAATAGTTTATTAGTTTATTTATATTAATAATATTAAGGTTTAATTCCTCTTTCCTAGCCTAGTATTCGGCTTTTTAAATAAGGAAGTCTTATAAAAGAGTAAGGAATATTATTTTATTACTCTCTAGTTCTTTTATACTTATTTTCTTTAGGACCTAATATAGTATAACTAGTTATATACTATCGATTTTCGCGATTTTAGGTAGTTTTAATATTCTAATTATATAATTATAGATATGTCTGAGATTATATAACTTTAGTATTTTATATAAGAAAGCTAGAGTTTCTATAGTTATAGAGTAATAATTATATATTACTTTTATACTTTAAGTTCTATATACTTATATACTAATTTTATACTACTTTATATTTATCTTATAATTATTATTATTTAGTATTTTTATTATTAGTCAATTTTATACTCTATAGTATTTTATATAAGTTTTTATCTTATTATATTTTTCTCTCTTATACTAAGTCGTAGTATCTCCTAGTTATCTAAGCTAGTTCTACTAGTAGTCTAGTAATATACTATATTTAGTAAACTATTTCCTTCCTAGGATTATATTATAAGAGCTTAGATTAATAGATAAGAAGTATTATTAGGTCTAGAGGTATTAGTCGATTTCTAAGTCTATTATAATAACTTATTAAATAACCTTATTAGGTTATCTATTAAATCCTCGAAGAGAGATAAGATCTAGAAGTATATATATAAGTATTTAGAGTACTTTAGTTAAGGGATAAATATACTTTTAGTTAATTAGAGTATATATATTCGCTCTAGTATTTACTAAGTACTAGAAGGTTATAGTATTCCTCTTCTAGTAGACCTTATATTCGACTAGGAATTACTCTTTACTAATAAATTAAGTAAGGTTTACTAGTTCTTAGTAGAGCTCTTACTTTAGGAGAGTTACCTTTATACCTAGAGCTAGACTTTTCTCGAGTTATTATTATTAGATTCTTCTTTAGATAATAGATAAGAATTATATTCTATATTATTTAAGTCTAGTTCGCTTATTTTATCTAAGTAGTCTTCCTTAAGATAAGCGACTTTATAAGTATTTAAGTAGTCCTTTTTAAGGTAACTAGTCTTCTTATATAAGTAGTAATTAAGTATCTTAGGTATTTCTAATTTCTTTTCGAATTCCTAATAAACTAGTTCTCTTAGTTATAAAAAGGCTAATTGAGTTATTTATTCTATTAGGTATAAATTAGTAACTAGTCCCTAATTACCTTTATTCTTCTTAGTCTAAGAAGTAATATAATAGTAGATTATTTTTATTAGGTAGTTTTCTCTAGATTACTAGTTCTTAATTAAGAGAAGCTTATTCTCTTATTCTATATACTATTTAGTGAGATCCCTAGGTATATTAAACTTCTTATTCCTAAGGCTCTTAAATAGCTCTAGGTTTATCTTATCTATTAGATTATTATACTAGTTATTTATCGATTTCTCTAGTTTAGTTATAAGACAAGTAAATTTAGCTTAGAATACTAGGAACGTTTTATCTCTTTAGTAAAGTTATTAGTAGTCCTCTTTACCTCTTAGTATTCTATTTCTTTAGTATTTTATTTCTTTAGTATTTTATTTCTTTAGTATTCTATTTCTTTAGTATTCTATTTCTTTGTTTTTATTATAAGCTTATTAGAGGATCTTAAAGATTTATTTAGTTAACGAGATTTATCTAATTAAACTAAGTTCTAATTAATTATATATAAGGTCCCTAGTATCTCTTATAACTAGCTATATTATATAAGTAATCTTTAGGGGTTCGCTATTAAACTTAGTAGAGTTCTATATTAATTTATTCCTTATATCAAATACCTAGTTATTAATCTAATAGTTATCCTTACTAGTAAATAAGGTAAGATCCTTAATTCTAATAAGTCGGGGTCTATTACTATAACCTAGTAATACTAAGCCCTAATATTATTCTTTAAATAGTTCTCTTATTAAGGAATATCGACTTTCTTAGATATCTACTTACTTATTTCTCTATTTCACTATATCTAGTTAAGTAATTCTCTCCTTTTCGCGAAGCTAGTTAGTAATTACTTCTAATTCATTAATTATATTATTTAACTAGTTAATATAAACGTGGGTTTTTTAGTTATAGTCTACTTATTAGTTAAATATATTATAGTATTCGTTAATAAGGTCTTCCTTAGTTATTAATTTCCTTCGTTTAACGAGTATCTTAAGTATATTTATACTAATTTATACTTCTTTATTAGCTAATCGTGTCTTTATATTATTATTAAGAAAGGTTTTATACTAGGCCTCCTAGTATTAGTAATCTATAATATCGAAGTCCTACTCCTCTATTCTATTATACTAGAGCCTTTTACTAGCCGCGCTAAAGGTTTTCATACCTAGCCTAATATTATCTAAGTTAAATAATCCGGGTATATTATCTATTAAAGCTATACCCTAAAAGGGTCTTAGTTATTTAAGATTAGTTAACTAAAACTAATTATTAGCTCTCTTTATTTCGAATTAGTAAGCTAAAGCTAATTATTATCCTTTTTTGTTTTAGATTAGTAAACTAGACTAATCCTTCCTTAGGTAAGAATAAGACTATTTCTTTCTCTCTTATTAGTTAATAAGGAGTATTATCTAGTCTAGTTAAGGGTCTAATTCCGAGGTTAACTAAGTTATAGAGGATAGGGATATCGTTTATTCTAATTAAGGGCTAGGCTCCGAGGTTAATTAAGTTATAGAGGATATTAATTCTTCTTTATTTTAAGTTAATAGAATAGTACTAATTATCGTCTTTCCTTATTTTGAATTAGTAGTCTATAACTAATTATTATTCTTCTTTTCTTTGAAATTTGAGAGGAATACTAAATATTAAGGGTAATATAATTATCTTTACCCCTTAAGGATATAATACTCTAGTCCTTTATTAAGAGTATTACTATCGCCTCTATAAGCCGAGTCGAGTAAGCTTAGTATTATATAATAGTAAGATTAATATAATAGTTAAGGCTTAAGGTTTAAAGAATCTTATATATTAAAAATACTAAGCTAAGGAGTAAAGAAGAGAGGAGTCCCTCGACTTTTAAAAGAGTATTACTAGATCTTTAGCTTAGTCTTATATTTCGCCCCTAGCTCCTAATACCTAGCCCCTAGCGGATTATATAGAGGTACTAACTATTATAAGAACTATATATATAGATATAAGAAGATATACTTAAGGTAAAAGTAAATCTCATAAGAGGACTAATTTAATTAGCCTTTATTACTCTTATAAAAAATAAGTACTTATAACCTCGACCTATTATACCTCTTTTATTACTTCTTATAATTCTACTTCTTATAATTCTATCTCTTATTCTTCCTTTATTACCTTTATTACTATAGTATCTTATACTTTTATTAGATTATATAAGTATAATACTTATAAATACTCCTAAAGTAATAAATATAAGTATACTACTATTCTTACTAATAAATATACTAGTATTTCTATTATTACCTCTATTACCTCTACTAGACTCAAATATTACTTAATTAAGCTTAGTTACTAGACTCGTTATAGAAGTAGCTAAGATTTATATAAAGAAATAGAAGTATAATAGCTCTAATAATAGCTTTAATTATAAACTCGTTATCTTCTATAATATCTATTAATATATAGAACTCTTACTTAAAGTATATATAAGAGTCTTTCTTATTATACTAAAGGAATTAGTTTAAGACTACTTTTATAGTAACTTATTATCCTATTACTTATTTAATAACGCTTATATAAGTATTTATAACTTCTTTAAGAGACTTAGATACTATTATATAAACTTAGATAAATAAAATGCTATTAATTTAATTACTATAATTACTAAATACCCTAAAAAGAGTATATTTGAGGTTATTTAAATACTAATTAACGAGCTTTATTAACTATAATATAGCTTTATACCTGCTTTATAAAGTACTAAATTCTTATATAATAAGGTTATTACTACTTACTAAGGTATTTAAGCTTATATATATACTATATTAGACTCTCTTCTAGATCTCACTTAGTATAACGGGTTAAGACCTAATTAATATACTTAGCTAGAGAGCCTTCGCTTAGGTTATATAATCTTAGACATATCTATAATTATGTAATATACCCGCTTTAGTTAATAGAGTAACTTAAGTATTACTTAGGGAGCTTAGATACCTTAAGGAATATAGTTCTTATCCTCGCTTCTTTTTTCTCTTCTCTTTTCTCTTTAGAGAATTCTATTTAGTTAATCGAACTACTAGTCTTCTTTATATAAAGGCCTAGCCTATAATATTAGAATTCTCTCTCTCTTATCTTTACTAACTAGAGATTATATATATATAAAGCTAGAAGTAGACCTTAGTTAAAACCACTCATAAAACTAATATATTAGTAAGATTCTAGAAATATACGAAAGCTAGAAGTAAGGAGAAGCCTAAACCTATATATAGACGACGAAGCTTAGAGTAAATAAAGCTAGAAGTAGACCTTAGTCGAACTTACTTATAAAGCTAACGTATTTAGTAAGACTTTAGAGCATATAAAAGCTAGTAATAAGGAGTACCTAAAACTATATATAGAAGCTAGAGTATTAGTATACTAGTTAATATTAGAGGTTATGAGTTCTTCTTAAGCTAAGCTTAAGAAGAGAAACCTACTAGACTCCTCTATTATATAAAGATATAGGAGTAGAACTCCTAGTAATTAGTTAGATAACTATATAAAGCCGAGATAATAGACGAAGTACCTTAGTAACTATAAGAAGCCTTTATAGTATATTCCTAATAACTATTAGAACTAGTAGCTTAATAAGTAAACTTAATAGTAACCCTAGTTATATAAATTAATTTAATTAACGAATATATAATAACCCTAAACCCCTCCTAAATATAGACGCCTCCTCTAGTCTATATACTTAACTCTATATATATCTTTAGCCCTTATTATAAAAACTAAAGGCTTACCTCTTAAACCCTAATAAGTTTAATAAGAATAACTTAGCCTATTACCCTAGTTTAAGGACTTTAAGAGTAAAGCTAGAAATTAATAGTAAAGTAATTAGTAGAAAAGAAAAAAGTCTAGTATAGTTTAGATACTTATCTAGAGAAGTAATAAGTAAGATATACTTATTAGGATATATATAAAGGAAAGAGAGTTTATAGTTAAAGGGCTATTTAAGTAAATAGACCTAGCTTTCTAGACCTAAGGAATAGTAAAAGCCTTAGGAGAATTAAACAGGTCTAGTAGAAGTCGACCCTTTAGGCGAGTTTTAAGTGATTTTAATTACTTAATCCTAGAAGTAGAGAGATAAGGCTAGTAAGAGAATTAAGAAAGGTATCTTAAGGCTATTATTTTAATAAACTTATAGAAGAATAATAGAGATAAAGGAAGAAGAGTTATATGAGGAATATTACTCTAACTATAAATAATTAATAATAATATTAAAGTTAAGAGTATAAAGGCTTATTATTAAATAGTTAAATAAGAGACTAAAAGCCCTCTCTCTAATATAACCTCGCTTACTTAGCTAATAGAATAAGAACTTATACTAAGTAACTTATAATAGTATTAAAGAATACCCTTAATTAGGCTCTTATAACGAAATTAATTAATAGAAGAAGGAGAGACTCTACTTATAATATATTAAGACAATATTTTATATATAATATTAAGTAAGGCTATACTCGAGTACTTCCCCTAGAGCTAGTAAGTAAAGGAAAGGGAAAGAAAAGAATAACTAAAAGTAAAAGTAAAGATATAAAGGTATTAAGAGTAGCTCTAAAGAAATAAAGATAGTTTAGGTAAGAGATAATAATACCCTAGATAAGGCTAGTATAAGAGTAAAGGAACTGAGCTTATCTAATTAGGAAAAGACTAGTTTTAATAAAAGTTATTATTAGAAGTATATAGAGTAGAGTTAGATTAGAAACTTAGAAGTAATTTAGGAAAGATATAATTAGGCCCTTTTCTTATATTAGTAATAATTAATAAAGAGTATTTTATATAAACTCTTATTAATACTAAGTATATATCTATAGAATAATTAACTCTTACTTTATTAGTTAATATAACCTCTAGTATATACTAATTACCCCTAAATAATAGAAGCCTTTAATAGAGAAGTACTAGAAATAATTAGAGAAGTAATAGTATTTAAGATAAATATTAATAGTTATTATAAACCTTATACTTTCCTTTATATAGTCTCTAGGATCTCTAGCTTAGATATAATCTTAGGTATATAGTAGTTATATTATAAGATATATAAATCTATAACTCGAAATCGAATATTTATCTCGTTATTAGGGACTCTAGTATAGAATAGGTAATAATATACTAACCCTAAGTTAAAGAAAATAGATTATATATAAGTTTTAGTAGCCTTATTCTCTTACTTAGTAAAGAAGAGTAAGAAGAGAATATAGAAGTCTTCTTAGCTAACTTAGCTAATATCTAGAAAGCCTTAACTTAGAAGCGAAGATAGATCCTTATATAAAGCTCTAGAATAGTATAAGGACTTTCTAGATATATTTAACTTAGTAAGAGGAGAGAAGTTACTATTACTCTATAGTTAAGGGATTAATTACTAGATTAAGTTAGAGGTAATTAAAAGGAAGGAGCTTATAGTACTATAAGGACTACTATATAATATGTCTTAAGACGAGCTCTTAGTACTATAGAAGATACTTATAGAACTATTAGATAAGAGGTTTATTTAAGTAAGCTACTCTCTTACTATAGCTCTTATTCTCTTTATATAAAAGCTTAGTAAAGGGCTATAATTTTATATAGATTATTAGAGACTAAATAAACTTATAAAGAAGGACTAGTAACTACTCCTATTAATTTATAAGACTCTTTGAAATATTAGGAAAGTGAAGTAGTTTACGAAGCTTAATATTATTATTACCTTTTATAAGATTTATATTACTAAAGGAGAAGAGTAAAAAACAGCTTTCTATATATAGTATAGACTCTATAAATAGCTAATAACCTTATTTAGCCTAGTGAATACCCTAAATATATTCTAAAAATATATTAATTAAGCCCTTAGAGATTTCCTAGATAAGTTCTATTCTATATATATAGATAATATACTAGTTTACTCTTTAGGTTAAGAAAAGAATACTATAAATATATATAAAAAGTCCTCTAATAAATAAAAAAGGTAAGATTATAGCTTAATATTAATAAGTATAAATTTAAAGTTAAGTTAATAAAGTACTTAGGATTTATTATAGAAGCTAAGAAAGTATTAGTATAGATCTAGTAAAAGTTAAAGTTATCCTAAGTTAAGAGGCCCTAAGTTAATTAAAGATATAAAGAGCTTTTTAAGGTTTATAACTTTCTATTAGTAATTTATTTAGGAATTCTTAGAGATTATTTAACTACTTTCTAACCTTATATATAAGGACTAGGTATTCTTATAAATAAACTAAGTAGAGACTACTTTTTAGAAGCTTAAGAAGATATTTATCTTAGCTCTAATACTCGTATAGTTTAACTATAACTAAGAAACTATCCTTAAAACGAATTCCTCTAAGTAAAATATAAGAAGTATTATAGGAGGGAAAAACGTAGTAAGACAAAAACCTATATAAAATACTATAGAGTATAAAATTAACTAATAGCAAAAACACTAAAAAATAATAACTATAAAGCAAACGTAAAGTAGTACAAAATTAGTATATAAGTACGTAGAACTCAAAGTATAAAAGTGATATATAATTATTACTCTATAGTTACGGAAACTCTAGCCTTCTTATATGAAATACTAAAGTCACATAATCTTGGATATATCTATAGTTATATGATTAGAATATTAAAACTACCTAAAATCGCGAAAATCGATAGTATATAGCTAGCTATACTATATCCGACCCCTATTCATATATACTTGTCCCTAAGTACTAAAAAATAATAGAAAAAGAACTAATTAGTCCGAAATAACTATATACTTAGGATTATCCTCTATAGGCTTATCTAACTCCTCTTCCCGGTATCTAAAGTATAACTTATTTCCGGAAATAAGCGCTTCTTAAACTCTTTTAGGTATAGGAAAGTAATCTAAACTCGTATAGCTACTCTCTTATACTATTACTAATATAATTACTCTCGCTATACTATATCCGTATTTAACTATTACTCTATTTCCTCCTTTACTACTAGGTAATATAGTACTTTATTGCCCTAAACTATATTATAAATAGTACTAACTTACTCTAGTTAAATAGTACCCGGATATTTCGTATTATCCTTAGTACCCTTAAATCGCCTATATAGAGGGGGCTTAAAGTTTAAGTGAGAAATCCTAAGCTCCTCTAGTAATACTCCTACTTCGCTTACTTTATCTTTAATAGTAACTAGACTTATTGAATAGTGATATAAACTTTATTAAGTACCTATTTACCCTTAAACTAATATAGCAAATAACTCTAGATCTATAAACTATCTATTAAAAGTATATATAGTCTTATTAAGTCTAACTATATCCTTTGACTTTCCCTTAGATTTCTTAGTAATAGTAGCTTCTAATTTATTAATTCCCTCCTTCTTAGTCTTAATATTAAGTACTACGAAATCGTAATATCTAAAATACTTTATTATAAAAGGTTTAGCCTTCTTATAATCTATAAGAAAAGTATACTACTATAAGTAATCCTCTCTCTAAGGAAGAACTCGCTATATAAAGTATTAGTAGTAGCTAGAATATTAGTATTACCTTTATAGAATAAGTAGTCGACTTCTCTAGGAAGATAATATCTCACTAGTTAAGGATATCCTATTATATAGATATTACACTTTCTAGAGGCTTCGTAAAATATAAGCTATATTAATAGATTAGCTATTAAGAGTTAAGAGACTAGTATAAAGTAACTATTACCTAGATTACTAATTAGTAATAATTCTCTCTATACTAGTAGAATTATAGTATTTCTAGTTCCTCTATTAAGAGATCACGAATACTAAGCTTCTTAATCTACTTTAAGTATCTCTTCTTAAAGATAAAACTATTTATATCTAGGCTAGAAGAATTAAGTTTAGGAGATTCCTCTACCTTAAAGAGAAGTAGTAAAACGAAAAGGAATCTATTAGAATTATAGTATTTATCTCTAAATATAATAATTTCCGAGGTATTATAGAAATAGTCTCGAGTTTCGGGGTATACCTAAGTAGTATTAACTTATAATCTACTATTATAATATTGTAAATACCTAATCTACTCTATAAATATTAATCTATGAAATTATCTATATTAATACTAAGAGCACTTACTAGCTAGAGTAGTACTCTATATAAGGAGACTTATAGAAACTATTATTAACTTAATAGTATACTCTTAATTTAATAAGAAGTAGGACCTTCTTATATAAAACCTTAAAGGTATAATTATCCTATTTAGTAAGTACCTCCTTCTATTCCTTAGGTATCTTATAATTATAATAATCTTCGGAATCTCTCTAGTCTCAATACCCGAGTCTTTCCTTACTAGATCTAGGTATACTTTTCGGTGTATTCTTAATACTTTATTCTATACTAGAGTATTAGGATCCTTAGTTTCGCTTTTAATAGCTTTATTATTAGCTTTACGCTTTGGATTCATCTTCTTAGGAGTCTGGCTTATCTTTTAGCTTCTCCTTTCCTATTTCCTCCTCTCTAGGCTATACTTCCTTCTCCTTTTCCTTCTCTCTAGGCTCTTTAACTATAGTATTTCCCCTGTAATATTCTCCTTATAGGTACCTCCTTAGTACTCTTCTCCTTTTCCTTAGGGCCCTTAGGTAATACTATACCTAACTTCTTTATTCTCTTATAAGCTTCTTTAATAGTAGCTAAAGACTTAATCTACTATTAAAAGGGTTAAGGCAATCTTCTATAAGTATATCTTCTTCATTAGTTCCTCCTATAGGGTAAGGAGTTAGTCCTTTAATAGTCGTCTTAAGTCTAGGTATTCCTATAGTAGGAAGGGCTTTATCGATAATTACTATAGTATTGGTTTCTTTAGGTATAATCTCTTATATAGGAATAGAAATAGTAATAGGATCCTATTTATTAGGCTTATTAGTAAATCCAGGGAAGGCTTTATTCTTATACTCTCCTTTAATAAGAATTCCGGATACTCTAAAGGTAAACTGTCTTTAATAAGCTCTTTAGCTAATAGAAGCTTAAACTTAATTTTCTAGGCTCCTAAACCAATTTAGCCTTCTTATATACCTTAAAAGTATTAGACTCCCGAAAGATTCTAGTATTCTAGGCTTTCTAGCCCCTAGCTTAATCTAAGGTAGCCTTATTAATTAACTAAATACCTTCATATATAGAAGCCTTAGTCACGAATAGCTTTTTAGATTAATATATATATTCTTACTAAGGTTATTTCGATATTCTTAGATATATTCTATAAAGGCTTTAGTATACTTACTTAGTCTATTCTCTTAAGAAGTATCTTTAGTAAGGTTCTAATCTTATTATTCTTAGCTTCTTACCTAGGTTAATCTATTTAATAGTAGTATCGAATTCCCGATTATTAACTTAGTATACTCTTAGTTCTTTACTAGATAGCCCTAGAAGCTCTCTATTTCCTATATATTTATTCTATTTCAAGAGCTCTTCTTATATTCCCTTAGCTTATCTAGGACCTTTATATTAAATTTAGTAATTACTACTACCTTTTCGTATACTAGTAGGTATTCTATAACTTTCTAGGCTTCGTCGAGGGTCTGAATTTCGATATTATTAATTCATAGGCTCTATATAATACTACGTATAGAAGGACTAGTTACTATTACTTATTACCTTACTAAGAAGCTTATTCTTCGGCTATTTTATCGTTCTTAATATATTTATATAGTAGAATTAGTATAGTATTCGTGGTATATAGAGTCGAGGGTTTCTATAGTTCTAAGAATCTCTTTTCAAGTATATTCTAGAATAAAGGGTAAATTAGAATAGGCTTAATACGTGGAAAAACCACGTGTTTCCGACTTTCTCTTTCTTTAGAATCGGGAAAATAAGGCTAAATAGTAGTATATATATTAGAAAAAGTAAGTATAAGAAATAGGTATATTTAAGGTAAAGTAGGTATGAATTAGAATAATTATAGAAGTAAAATATAAGGTTAGCCTCTATTATAGAAAAGAACTTCAAAATACTATTGTAGAATATAATATATAAGTAATTGGAATATACTTAAACTAAACGTAATAGAAGGGAAAGAATAAGAAGGTAATATAAATAGGAATATTTTTATAGTTTATATATATATATAGGAAATATTAGTATATAATAGAAAATACTAAAAAAAGATAGAAAATCTTATAATATAAGTATGCCCCTAACCTCTATTTATATAGAGATATCCCTATTAACCTTAAGTATATAAATATATAAATAGGAAAGAAAAAACAAATTAAGGAATATATAAGGTATAATATAAAAGTAAAGAAAAGAATAAGTAAGTATTAATAGAAAGGAAAATTAGTATAGGAAAGTTATAGATAACTTAGAACTAGGTATTATTCCTTCCGAATTCGTTCTATATACTTTAATTACGTAATTATACTATACTTGAATATTAGATAATTAATTCTCTGAATTAGTATTAAAGGTATAAACTTTAGATAATCTTCCTAGTTTCTATATATTAAACTAATTATTACTATTCTTTCTAGTTATCTACTTAAGACTATTATAGTTAGTATAAGGAAAGGGAAGCGAGAATTATAGTATTTTCGTATATAAAAGGCCTACTTTATTTATAGAATCGAAGAAATCACTAGTAAAGAACTAAATACTAAGAAAGTAGGTATTATAGCTCCGGGTAAAGGCCCGTAAAGTTCGGATAATATCCCCTAAAAGGAATAATATAATAATAAACTTATTTATAATAGTAAAAGTAGTTACTTTCTTAGTTTTCTAGAAAATCCAGAGTCCTTAGTAAAGAATTAGTATTCCTAATTAGTAAAAGGGTCTTAGAAGAAGAAAGCTTTATATATATAAGTAGAGTTATATAGTATATACTAGAGTTCCGGTTATTATTCCTAATATACTTTAGAGAGTTACTATTATTATTATTATTATTTATACTCCCTAATTAACTTATATATATATAACTCTAGTTTATCTAATCTAAAGGATCTCCTTTCTAATATCTTAGGAACTACTAGCTTAATATTAATTCCTCTCTAGAAGGTATATAAAAGACTCTATTTCCCCTAGTTCTCTAATCTTTAATAATTTATAGAAATAAGGTTTACCTTAGTATAGTAGGTTATTAAAGCTTAGAAAGCTCCGTGACCCTCTATCTATTTCGAGTTTAATCTAGTTATAATTAAATTACTTTCTAGAGTTTTAGTAATCGAGGTCTCTACTAATAAGGTTATCTAGATAGAATATAGTAATATAAGAAATAAAATAATACTAATATTTATCTAGTCCTAAGGAATATAATACTCTAATCTCTTAATTCTAACCTAGAATAGAATATATAAATAAGAAAAACTACTTCTTCTACCTAAGAAGCTCTACCCTTATCTAATACTTCTTTCTAGTCCTCAATAAAGGATATATACTTTACTCTCTCTAATTCCGGTAGTATAGGAATACGTATAATAACTCGGTTACCTTTTTAATCTCCTAAGTACTATTTAGTTATTATACTCCTTAATAGCTTCTCTCTTAAGCTTAGAATTAGTCTTAAATCGCTCGTTTACTAGCTTTAGCTCCGGTCTAATATAATCTTAGAAGAATACTAGAAACCTTTTCTCTTAACGAATTACTTAAGCTAATTTCTAGTATATATCATCGAAGTTTAGTCCTATTAAGCTCCTTAAGTATATAGTATCCCTTTAGTTAATCCGCTTTCTTAACTTTATATAGTCCTAACTATCTATATAGTAACTTCGTACTCCTTACTTATCTTAATCTATTAACTTAATATTATACACTAGTACTAAATTATCCTTTATAATAGGCTTTAATTAAATCTAATAAGTAGTATTAAAATACTCTTTTCCTTCTCGCTATCTATAGTCCTTCTTTATCCTTACTTCCTCTATATCCTTATCTCTTATTAATATCTACTTTATATATAACTCTAAAAGTGTTTTCCTATTATATACTTTATCTTATCTAAGTATTCTCTATATCGGAAACTATATTTCTACTAGTAATATAGCTTCTTAGCTATAGACTATATAAAATAGGGTAAATCTAGTTAGCCTATAAATAGTAACTTAATTAGTAAATATATTAAACAAAGGAGCCCATGGGGTATTACCTTATAGGAATAGTGTATAGTGGGAGCAAGAGGTAGTAGATAATTAGGGTATATTTGACTAATAAGGGAAAGATTCAGGAAGTGACACGCGGGCTATTATATACGGTAGCCGAGTCACGTGCATCCTTCCGAGCTAGGCTCAGGGATTCGACCTAGCTCTTTAACACTCCCCCTTAGGGCGTGTCCCGATAATTAGCCTACTAATTCTAGTAGCGATAGAATTATCTATTCGTTTTATTATATGAAACTATATTACATAAGAGATACTAACACCTAGTTATTGACGATTCCGAGTTGCCCTCTAAATCTCTTAAACTTTACCCATTGGAGCAGCTTAGTCATTCCGTCGGTAATCATGTCTTCTATTAGAATATACTTAATACTAACCCTTCCCTTCTCTACTAGGTCGCGGATAAAATAGTAGCTAATATTAATGTGTTTAGATCATTTATAGAGATGTGGGTTCTTTGTAAGAGCAATTACCCCCTAGTTATCCCCATATATCTGGACTTTAGCTAAGTTCTTCCTAATATACTTGCCTAGCCCGAGGTCCCGAAGAGTTTATATAAGCTATTAGCCTTACTTTATATAGGCGGCTAGGGCCATATACTCTAATTCGTAGCTCGACGTGGCGACGGACTTCTATTTCTTACTTGACTATAATATTAGCCCACCGTATAGTATAGTCACACTCCCAGAGATACTCTTCCGGTCGGTCTTATCACTTGCCTAATCTATATTAGAGTAGACTCCAAGATACTTATCTACTCCCCTAGGACCATAGTATAGCTTTTACTTAATAGTTAATTAAAGGTACCTTATAAGAAATTTTAGGGCATGTCCGTGGTACCTAGCTAGTTTACTTATAAACTAACTCAGTTTCCTAATAATAAATGTAATATTAGGTCTCGTAAGTACTATTATGAATATAATACTCCTAATACCTTATTAGAACTCTATAATATCGATTAGCTCATCGTCTCCCATTATAGGTTAAAGGTCATTATAGTTATTAGCTAGGACAGCTTTCTTCTTATATAATTCCTGGGTAATTCCAAACTTCTCGAGGACTATTATAAGGTATTATTCTTAGTTAAGGTAAATAGTTTATTTTGGCCTATCGCGGGTAACTCTTATACCAAGGATCTTACTAATCTCCCCCAGGTTCTTGGCTTTAAACCACTTAGATAGTTTAGTATAGAACTAATTAAGGTCCTCTTAGAGCTAAGCGGCTATATAGATATTATTAATATAAACCAGAATATTAATATTATATTCCATATACGTGAAAAGACAGGGATCTATAAGACTCTATATAAAACCCCATGTAATAAGTTCCTTTTTAATTAATAGGTTCTAGTCCCTAGCTACTTACTTTAAGCTATAAAGGCTACGTAAAGCTTTTAGTATATAGCCTTTCTTGTGTGGTAGACTAGTAGGCGGGATAAGATAGATCTCTTCCTTTAGGTATAACTCTATAAATATATTCTTAATATTATAATATTCGTATTATAGGTCTTTAGCTATAGTAGTAGTAAGAAATAGACATAGAGTATCTATTCGAATAATTAGGGTATATATTTTAGTATAGTCTTCTCTATAGACTTAGCTAAATCCGCGGGTAATAAGTCTTACCTTATATTAGTTAATAGTCCCATTATTATTTAGTTTAATAGTATAGACCTATTTGCAAGAGACGAGGTTTACGCTATTTGGGGGTAGAACTTCTTCCTATATACTATTCTTAAGTAAGCTTAGTATTTCCTCTACTTCTATAGATCTCTAGATATTAGCTTATTCGCTTTTTATTACCTCTTTCCGGTTACCGGGTATCTTAATACCGTTAACTTCCTTTACCGGGAAGGCGTGCTTAAGTATTCTATTATAGGTACTCTCGAGGTCGCTCCCTTCGTTAAGGACTTATATAATCATTACTTGAGCTATCTTAGCTAGCCTTTTATTTGCTTCTATATCATCTTCTCGGTAACGCTTTAAGCTTAACTAAGTAAAGTACCAAGGGGTAGTTATATTCGGTAGCGCTTCTATTAGTAATAATACTAAAGGGTCTATAATAAGGTCTGGTATCGTACTAGTGTCTAGCGCTTAACGTCTAGTATCTAGTATCTGGCGCTTAGCACCTGGTGTCCAAGCATCTAGTACCCGAGTATCTAGTACCCGAGCATCTAGCATCTGGGTATCTGGCACCCGAGTATCTAGCATCTGGGCATCTGGCGCCCGAGCATCTAGTATCTGGGTATCTGGCACCCAAGCATCTGGTATCTGGGCATCTGGCGCCCGAGTATCTAGCGCCCGAGTATCTGGCACCCGAGCATCTAGCACCTAAGTATCTAGTACCCGAGCATCTAGTATCTGGGCATCTAGCACCTAAGCATCTAGCACCCGAGTATCTGGTATCTGGGCATCTAGCGCCCGAGCATCTAGTACCCGAGTATCTGGCATAGTATTACCTCTATCCGCGATATCCTTCTCTATATAGGCAGGGATATTCACTAGTGGTTTAAAGAACAGTATTACTACTTACGGAGTTACTTTTGAGGTTAGCTCTTCTAGTAGGTAATCCTTCCTCGGTTATCCTTTAGCCTTTTAATCGGGGACTATATTCGGTATCCCTCATAGTCCGGCCTTTACATATAGCCGCAGATTCATTATTCCTCCCTTAACTAATTCATTGACTCGGATAATACTCCTTAGAATCGTGTATCTATACTCTAGTAAGTATACTCTAAAGTACTTAGTAGTATTACTACTATAGCCTATAAAGATACCCATTCTACCGGGGTTAACTAGTTTATCGTGTCTCTAGTCTACCGGGATAGCTTTTCTATTCTTATAGTAATAGTATTTACTCCCCTAGACTTAGATATAGTTAATTAATAGGACTTCTCCCATAAATACAAACTCCGGGCATGTCTTCTTGCCGGCAACGATAGGACTAGTAGTAGTCTAATTCCGTATATAAGTATTAGCCTATAAAGCTTCATCCCAGAACTCGAGTAGCAATTATGCCTCTTCGAGTATTGCCCTCATATCTATATTAGCTATTTAGATATTACATTCAGCTAGGCTATTCTAGTAAGATAATATAATAGTTATAGATTTATGTTATACTCCTTCTTTAACTTTTCATCCTTGAATAAGCTTTAGTAATTTAGGGGCATTATCTAAGTGCGCCGCTTTAATTTATATATTAACTTATCTTTCTACTCTAACTTTCCATATTCATAGTTCCTTAATTACTTCGTCTTTATATTTTACTGGAATAGTCTATTCCTGGCGCGAAGTATTATTAATAATAAGGAGGAAGTATCTATTCTTATAAAGTATTTCGGGGAATAGTCCTATAATATTAAACTAAATTAATAATAGAATAGCCGTCTTCTAGGGGCTAATTATCTTTAGGATTCTATTTCTTATTTTAGTTAGAGTATAGACTTTATATATCTTAATATCCTTTAGTACCCTAATACGCTTTTCAAGTATTATTACTTTATATAGGTTACGGATTTTATTAGGGCCAAGATATATGAATCGTTAATAGAAAAGAAGGTATCTATCCTTCTTAGTTTATATTAATAGTTAGTTCCTTAAGTCGTCCTTAGGTGGCTTCTTAATAACCTTAGAATCACTCTTCTTAATTTTCTAAGTTAAGCTTAGAGGATTAGTTAGGGCGTTAGATATATAAGCCTTTTCTGCTTAGCCTTTAGCTATATGTATCACAATATAGAGACCGCTTTATATTATAGCTTTAATAATTATTGCTTTTCTGAGCTTAAAGTATAATTTCTTTACATTAAATAATCCACGTAACCCCTTTTCATATAGTTAATAGGTAGAGAGAAGATTAATACCTAGACTAGGAATAAAGAGGATATTAGATAGTAGGGTCTATAAACTATTACTATATTTGAGAACTACTATACCCTTATAGTACGAGTAAATTACTCCCCCACTAACCTGAATCTTTTAACGTCTAATCGGAGTTAGGGATCTAAAGAGGTTGGATTAGTTAGACATATGTAATAATATAGTAGTATCTCCTATCTATAGAGATAAAAGGGCCTTACTAATATCTTCTTTAGATAAGTAGTATTCTTCAACTTCTGAATTAGTCTCAATATCGGAATTAGGATCTTATATAGTTAATTTATCCGAATTACTTATATTAGCTATAAAACTAATAGTCTTCTTATTACGGGATTTAGAGGGAGGAGTTGAGGTAGTCCATATTAATGACTTCTTCTTTAATATACTATTATTACTCTTCTCTCTCTTATATCACTAGAGGAGTTTCTTAGCGAGAGGAAGGTTAGGGCAGTTACGAGCTATATATTCTTTATTATAGATATAGTAATCGAATTTCTGAGACTCTCCTGAGTCGGAGCGGGGGTAATATTAATAGCGGGAGTGAGATAAGTCGTCTTATCAGGGGTTAGAGTTATTACGGTAAGTTAATTAAGGGCTATTATAGCGCTATAGGGGGCTATAAGTCTAGCTTTTAAACACGGCGTAAGCTTTCTTAAGTTCTCAATACTCTACTTCAACTTCCCCAAAGATATAGATCTTTTCTTTAACTATATAGGACTAGTTAACTCGGAAGCTATCCTTAGTAACCTAGTAGATTTCCGGGAGTTTCCTAGTAAGGAGGAGGAGTAACGCCGAGTCTAGGAAGGTAGCCTTCATTAACTTATTTACTAAGACTAGCTTACGACAGTATTCTTTTAGCTTAGTCCATAATACATTAATCCCAGTATTCTCATTAAATAAGAAGTCCTAAAGCTTCCCGAGGTAATAGTTTACCATAGACTTATTCGTCTTCTCATACTTTAGCCTTAGCTAAGTCCAGACGTTTTTAGCTATTTCATATTCCTTAATAAGGGATTCGTTATCTTCTCTAAGTCCATTACTAAAGATTAGTAGTATAGTGGCCTAATCCTTTACGTACTTCATTTATTTCTCGCCATTAAATACTCCCCCAAGTTACTCGAACTTTATACTTAGCTTAGAGATATTATTATCTTACGGTATATTAACTCCGCTTAATAATAGTATTCTTATAGCTCCCTTTACATTACTAATCCAAGCATATTCCTCGACCATAATCTCAATAGTATACCAAATATCTTTTAATTAACACTATAGCTTAGCCTTACGGAACCAGCTCTCATAGTTCTCCCTTACCAAGATTAGTAGCTTTATATATGTTTTATAATCGTCCATTATAGGGTTTTCGGAGGTAAGGAGGACGATTTAAGGTATTCGGAGTAGTAGGTATTCAATTATCATCATACGACGCTCGAATAGGTTATTATTAAAAAATTTACGTACTAACGACTAAGTACGGCTTTTAGTATTCGAATCCCACGGCTAGGGCTATTCATATTAGTTACTCAACTAGTAATTAGTACTCGACTAGTAATTGGGTGCTCGACTAGTAATTGGGTACTTAACTAGTAATTTAGTGCTTAACTAGCACTATACGCAACTAGCACTTTTAATAACACGACTAGTCAAAGTCAAGGTCTAATTCCCTTCTTACTTTCGTAGTCCAGGCTCATAACCTATTAAATAAAGGAGCCTATAGGGTATTACTTCATAGGAATAGTACATAGTAGGAGCAAGAGGTAGTAGATAATTAGGGTATATTTAACTAATAAGGGAAAGGTTCAGGAAGTAACGCGCGGGCCATTATATGCGGTAGCCGAGTCACGTGCATCCTTTCGAGCTAGGCTTAGGGATTCGACCTAGCTCTTTAACAAAATAGTATATATAGTAATAGATTTACCTAAGGCTTCTTTCTACCTATTATTAATATAATAAGCGCTTAGATAATTAGCTAATATCCTCGTTTAATTATACTATTTCCCTTAGAATTATAAGCTAAAATAATAATTTAGTTAATTCCTAGCTTATTAAGTTCCTAAATTACCGCTCCCTTAAATTCTGCTCTACTATCTACCTTAAGGTATCTAAATAGGCTATACCTATATATAATTTCTTCCTAGATAAACTTAGTAACCTTCTTACTAGTTAGGTTATAATAGTCGAGCCTTAACCTATCTAGAAAAATCATCTCTTACTATAACTAGTAAGTTAAATCCCTTATAATCCAGTAACTTTACTATATTAATCCCTAAAGAATAAAAAAGCAGAGCTACCTTTAAAGGATATAGTACTTCCTCTTATTACCTTTTACTTTTATATTAATAAGTCTTATAAGATATAATATATATCTTTATAAAATTATAGTATCCTTCCTAGTAATATTAATATACTATTAAAGTAAATATACTCTCTCTCCCTATATATCTAATCTTATTATAAAGCTCCTTAATAATAATTTCCTTCTATTCCTAGTTATTAATAACTAGTTATAGCGGGTATACCTTAGTTATATTCCTCTATAGTAATCTGTCTCTTATACTATAACCCTAAGCTTCTCTACTTAACTTCCGGAATTCTGCTTTTAATATCCCCTTAAGTCTCTTAAGTATTATAAGGTATTACATAATAGCTTAGCTCTATTCCAAATAGCTATTATCTAATAGATCTAGTAGAGTAGCTTTATTACTAAGTGAATCGTGTATTTTACCGAAGGTCACATGATCTCGAATATGTCTAAGGTTATATAACTTCGCTAACTTATCCTTTTCTAAAGATTTAACTTCGCTTTCTAACTAAGAAATATAACCGCTATTAACCTCTACTACTCGCGTAGTATAGTCTAGGTATTCTATAGAGTATAAGGGCATTCTACCTCTTAAACCTATATTACGTGATCTAGTAACTTCTAACTCTTTCCCTTAAAACCTCTATCTAATAAGCATAATTCTAATAGTATTAAGCTCTATAGCTATCTAGTTATTAATATCCTCTTCTTCTTTAATATCTCCTTCCTAAAATGGCCTCCTTAATAATCTATTAGCTATAGTATACTTTATTCCCTTAATATACTTGACCTTAAAGTCGAATAACTAAATTCACACTAGCTAATAAGTAAC
Organism: Hyaloscypha finlandica; assembly: GCA_021399475.1. NCBI lineage: Eukaryota > Fungi > Ascomycota > Leotiomycetes > Helotiales > Hyaloscyphaceae > Hyaloscypha > Hyaloscypha finlandica. Next base: position 38,643 of record JAJTUR010000179.1, read on the forward strand.
TAGAGCTCTAGGTAGATTAGTAGCCGCTTTATTTAACTATATAATAAGTATATTAGTGTCTAGCTTAAGGATAAAATATATACTATATAACTAAAACTATACTTTCTATAGATACTTTAATAGCCCTCTATACTCTTATTTAGTAGTGTTATACTTTTACTCTACTTCATTCCATGTCCCTAATTTATATTAAGTAACCCGTTTCTTTCCTTTATTATTATATTAACCTAGTATTCTACCCTATCCCCTAAGACTAGAATCTACTATAAGTATAACTATACCCTAACCTTTCTTTAGGTTATAGTATATCTTATATAATATTAGAGCTAAGATAAGTTTATCCTTAAGTATTTATATAGTATTAATCTAATTATCTTCCTATTTCTATTTAACTCCCTTTTTATTAACTAGTAAATAGGTTCTATAATAACTAAAAACCCTTTAATCTAGATATAGTAAAATACTATAATCCTAATAAATACCTTCCCTTCCTTTATACTATTATACCTCTACTATCTTAGAATCTTTCTAATCCTATCGCTAGTAAGACTTCTTCTAAGAGATCCGTAAATAAATCTAATAATAACTATACTATTAATATAGAACTATAACTTATCTCTAATACTCGCTCTAGCTCATTTAACTCTATTAAGTATAATATCTAGATTCTAAAGGTATTTATATATAAATTAACGAATCCTAGGAAGAATGAGCTCTCTATTATAATCCATATATAGCCCTTTTATAGTAATATCATTAATAAATAATATAGTAATCTTAGGAAATAAATCCTCTAGAATTATTATAACTACTTATATAAACTATATAACCAAATTAGTAGCTCCCTAAGGTAGAGTCGTTATCCTAAGTAACCCTAGAGGTATTATAAAAGCTATTAAGTCTCGACTTTAAATATCTAATATAAGCTAATTATACCTAGAGAAGAAATCAATTAAAGAGGTATAAGTATATCTAGTGAATTCCTCGGAAACTTTATCTACTAAAGGTAGTAAATTAGTATCCCGTAGTATTATAGAATTTATCTTTATAGCGGTATTAATTAATTAATAAGTCCCTATAACTTTCTTTATAACTAAGAACTATAGATTCTAATAAGGACTATTATATTTCTTAAGGACTCTATATTCCAAATACTCTAATAATATCTTTACTACTACTAGTACTAGTGCCTTAGGATATAGGAAGTTCTTCTCCTACTATACCTTATATTCTATAGTCTTAATTAGTATAGGTGAACTAATATCTTTATATACCTTTCTAAGCTCTTTCTAATTAAATATAATAACTCCTTTATAGTTAAGTATTAGCTCCCTAAATATAGCTACTTCTTCCTCCTAGAGCTAGTCTCTAACTTATAAACTATCTAGATATTCTTAAGTAAGCTATAATTCCCTTAGAATAATAGTTATTATTTGAACGCACTTTTATAGATTGTCACGTGCCGCGTTGCGTGCGCGGCCCATCCCGTAGACTAGACCCGATTAGGCATAGCAGAGGTTCGGGAGTGCAGTTCAGTAGCTCAACCTCCTGAACTAAACTCCCTAACTTATATAATATACTACTTCACCAACGATAAATATAACGAGTATTCCACGACTACACGTGATAGTGCTTAGCGTTTCTGGTGAACTGACACTAATTAGTTAGTACTTATAGATCAGAGGTATTCAGATTTGTCCTAAAAGCATTCGGTGGCCTAAAGCAAATCTAGTCTACTTACGTCAAAGGGGAAAACTACTTATTAACTCCTATGAAAGTATTCGGTGGCCTAGGGAGCGGATAATTGATTTTTACTAGGGGAAACCTCTTGTCGACTCCTACGAAAGTATTCGGTGGCCTAGGGAGACGATAATTGATTTTTGCCACGGGAAATAGGTATTTACTTAGCTGTTCTTGGTCAGCGGAGACCACTCTTTTTACCTCAACCTTAACCTTAATCGCTTTTTCGACACCTAAAGCGATACCCTCAAGATAGCTCTTTTGTAAGGCCGAACCTCCTCGCAAACCACTAGAGCAACCTCCATTTAACCGTTCCTTTACAAGGCCGAACACCCTTTGCAACCCACCAGAACGATAGCCTATCCACCTGCGACGATCCCCTGCACCGGGAACCGGTCGAGAACACCTCAATTACGAACCTGCGAACCTCTAATACCTCCCCTTCGAACCTCAGAACCTCCGAACCTCCTATAGAACCACTTCTACGGTACTAAGACTACGAACTTGGAAACTATCCATTCCACTTGCATATTACTATAATACCGGGAGAACCTCCGGACTACGTACGCACACCGTACGTACACACACACCCAGAAAACACCTTAATTCCCACCTCAAACCTCCCGAAACCTCGATTTTCCTACGTTTTTCCTCCGATTTTTACACCGAATTACTTCGATTTCCTATATATATACTTCTCTGCCACAGACGTGTGCTTGCTACGAAGCGACACTTTAATACCGAACCTTCGAACCAAACTACCTCTTTCATAGTCACTTTTAGCTCTTTAGCTCTTTCCTACTTCGAACCAAATATATATACACACTGAGAAAATAGAGACAGAGGAATAGAAGACGAGAATTAAAAGGTAGTAAGACGGAATTGACGTATTTATAGCACCAAAGGAGGACCTCAACGACTACGTTAATACCAAGATATAGTAGTATACCCTATATAAATAGTCTAATAGAAATCTATAGGAGCTATTCCGGGAGGACTTTATAACCTTCGACACCGTGACCTAGAATAAAGTCGACCAAACTATCGTTTACGCCCTATGAGCTTTCCTATAATACGGGGGCGTTTATATTAAACAAAATAGTAAACAACTTATAATCGCGTAGTCCTTAGTTAATGTCATATGGGAGGATATATAAAGTGAATAGGAGATCACGGATATTACTGAAAAAGGCGGAATTTAAATAGACCTTATATAAGGACCTATTACTTCGGCCTATATTATGCTCAAAGGCGTTAAGAATACTCTATTATTGAACTAGTTGAACTAGTATATACCTCTCTTAACACCTTCTCCCTTAGGGACTCCTATACTACCTCTACTACCTTAATTACCTAAATTACTACCGGAACTATTTATATTAGTACTAGAACTACACCAAAATACCCCTCTACTAACTAATAGAGCGAAGCTAATTAGGGAGATCGCTAGAATCTATATAGACGAACTTAAGTGAGATAGTAGGAACGGTAGCTTTAATTAGAAACTCACTATTTTCTATAATATCTGTGAACGTATAGAACTCCCGAAAGAGGCTATTATGAAGGCATTTCCTACTATGCTTAAGGGACTAGTACTGGACTACTTCTATAATAACCACATATCTAAGGACTCATTCAATTATGTCTCTATATATCTCCGTAGCTTCTTCGAAGGCCCTGGATATTAACGATGAAATCTAGATTAATAGAACGCGATTATATAGTCTTTAATATTAGAGAAATATACGGGAAAATCGACTTTTGAGATTGTTTAGTTAATGATTAACGAATTGCGTGAACTGTAATATAGCCTTATACCTACCCTACGAATAACGGAGTTTCTCTATAACAAAATTATTACTACCTACCAAGACTCCGAAGTATATAAATACGCTATTTTAGACCCTCTAGCGGCCCTTAGTGAGCTTCTCTATAAGCTATAGTCCTTAATTATAGCCTTTAAGAAGCTTAATCCGAATAATACGGATACCTTCTTTACTAATCGACGATATCGCTTAAATAACTACTCAGATAGCCACTAGTTCGGAAACTATTAGTACTATACTAATCACGCGAACCCCTATAAAAACCGCGATATAGACCCCTTAAAGTCGTGCTTTATATACGGGAAACTAGACTATTAATCCTAGAAATATATAGAGAGGGAGTAACGGGACGAGAAGGCTCGATTTAGAGCTAGAAACCTATATAGGTTTAGAGTTATAGACTCCCTAGACTTTAAGAGGAAGTTTATAAGGACGTATTTATACCACGTAGCTTTAATTAAAGGGGAAAGGGGAGATAAATAGGGTAATGGGAGCGGAGAGGACGAATTGAGTAGTACTTTTAATGCTCTACTAGTAGATATAGAGGACCCTAAGGAATAGGATTCCTATTTTACCTCAGTTGAAACCCTCTTTACTATACCTGATTTACAACCCCTGAGCTATTAAATACGGCTAGTAACCTTGTAAATAACCTCATAAACCGCTCCTATACCCACCTATTAATAGGAGAGAATAATACCACGGAATCCAATAAATCACCTATAGAGGACGCCCGAACCTTTATAGTAGGAGGTATGTCTAGGTATAGTACTAACCGCTTTTACGGAATCGTAATAGATACCGGAGCTACTAAATACTCAACCGCTAGACTCGATTAATTCTAAGCTTTATAATAGATGGACGATAGTATTAAGCTCGATAGATCTACCGAAGGGAGCGTTAAAGTCAAGTTCGGGATTAGTATATCGTCTTCCTTAGGATCTATGATTATAGATATACTAATTGGGCTTATATGATTCCATATTATGCCCTCGAAGACTCTATTTTTACTTAGCTTAGTGGATATAGACGAACTAAAGGTCTATTTCAATAACCTCCGGAATTAACTAATTACGTCCACCGGGAAGCGGATACTAGTAATACGACGCTTTAGTTATTCTTTCCTCTTATGGGATACCTTACTTAAGACCTTTATATTAGAATCCTTTACCTCTAACCCTTATTTCCTTACAGAACCTGAATTACGACGATTATACCATTGATTTAGCTATCTATTGATTAGAAACTACGAAACGTCCTAGAATAAGCGGGCTACAAGTCAATAAATAAGCCTCGAATACCTTACGAGATACTACGAGTAATACTAATTAAATGGAAATTACCCGGCTGATTTAAGTTTAACTTAAGGATAATTAGCTTTAATTTTCTATTATCGTCGATATTTTCTATATATTCGGGAAGCCTATACTATATATTTGACGAAGGAATACGGTATTAAGCGGACAATAGCTATAGAGCCTTAGTACTTAATATATATGGATACCCTAAAATAGTACTAGATTAATACCTATTTAGGACCTCCTAATTAGATTACTATAGATACTAGGAAGTAGTTTACTAGTAAAGAGTTCGTATAGCTTACGAATTCGACGGGGACTAAGATTAAGATTGTCCCTATAGAAGCCTACTATTAGTCGAATCGTCGAATAGTACTATAATATAGTTCGATGAGCTTATAAGATTATTATCGCCGAAATCAATAGAATTAATAAGGACATAGTACTATAGATAGCTTTTAAAGCGATTAATAATACCGTAGGACTAGATAGAATCGTTCCTATACTCCTAGTTTATAGGCTTTACCTCGAATAAGCGAATACGACCCTCTATTACCTTTAGTCGCATAGCGATCAAACCCCTAAGAAAAGCGATAGAGGAGATAAAGAGGATACGAGCTAGTCACAAAGTAGTAAGAGCCCTAAACACACGTAATAGACCCTCTATAGCTAATATAACGAACTTCTATTAAATTCAGAAGTCTTAGTATAGCGCGAAGGGAATACGGTTAACTAGGGTAGTAGGAAGGGCTATATAAACTAGTATCTATAGAGGGTGAGTCGTATATACTAGCTTTACTACGAGGTAATACTCCTTCCGCTCAACCTCTATAAAGCTATTCCTATAGGGAGATAAAAGCCTTAATCTCGACATTCTAGCCCTAAACCGAATATAACTATAGCGATAGCTAAGGCGAAGTAAGTATATTCCCCCCGCTATCCTCCGAAACACGGGAGAGGACGACCTCGTAAAATACTACTTAAAGTCATAGTATTCCTATAAGATAACGGAATCGAAATAGAGGGGATAAGAGGCGTATACCTAACGAATAACGTTTAGTATAAGGACTCCTATTAAGCTAAAATCGAAGGACTCCTAGAAAAGGGCGTCTTTGAAGTTACCTTATATTTAGAGGTACTAGAGGGAGTATATATCTTTAACTCTAGGTTCATCGACGAGATCAAGAACGAAGGTACTAATAAAGACTTCGTAAATCGAGACTTATTATTTAGGCATATAATAATTAGGAGAAGTATACTATATTGACTTAATCGCTGACTATTTAACGTATTAGCTAGAGAATTATCCTTAGTATCGCCGCTATAATGACCGAAACCACAGGGCTTTACTTACGAGATATCTCATAGGTATATATTTAATCGACGACTCTCCTAAATCGCGATTTCTACGTAAAACTACTACGAGAGCTCACTGAATACCTTTACCTACGAGACGATTTAGTCCTAAAGGTCATAAAACTACTATACGATGTACCGGAAGCCGGAAACTACTAGTTCAAGACTTACTACTCTTACTATATTAACGAGCTTACTATAGAATAGTTAACTTACGACCTATACCTCCTATATAGTAAGTAACTGTTCGGTATAGTAGGCTTATAAACTAACGATACTCTAATCGTCGGCGACGACGATTTCCTGGGAATAGAGTAACTAAAGCTTAAGGAAGCTCAATTCCTAGCTAAGGAGCGGGAATAGCTCACCTTTAACTATGATCTGAAGTTCAATAGAGGTATTATATATACCGAAACTACTAAAACCTCCGAAAATACTATAAATATAGAAACTAAGATCACTAGAATCACCCTTATATAAGAGTACTAGTACGGTAACCTTAAGACCGTATCGACTAAGAACTCTACTACGACGAGTAGTAGAGGTGCTATACGTATGAACCTCACGATCAAGGAATAATATATAGCTCAACGAGCCTAGGGAGCTTATATTACGTTAGTCTATTAACCTAAAGCGTCCTATGACCTCGTAATAGTTACTCAAGCTATCGAACCTACGGAAAACGACGTCAGTTCGCTTAATAGGCGTCTCTAGTAGCAAGTTGAGAATACCGCCAGGGGACTACGATTCGTAAAGCTAGATAAGAGACCCTCTACTTAATCGTATTAACTAATTCGTCTTTTATAAATAATAGAGATCTATCCTCACAAATAGGCTATGTTCTAGCCTTAGCTAATACTACTTAGAACACGAATATTATCCACTAGTCGTCCACGAAGTATAGGAGAGTCACCCGAAGCGTACTAGCCTCTGAGCTATATAGTATGGTATACGGCTTTGATATAGGCGCTATAGTTAAATCGATAGTCGATAGAGCCCTAGAAATCGATCTACCGCTAGTCGTCTATATAGACTCGAAATCGCTATACGAGTACCTCGTAAAGCTCGGAACTACACAGGAAAAGCGACTTATGATCGACGTAATATACCTCCGCTAGGTGTACGAATAACGGGAGATCGCGGAGGTCAAGTGGATTAAGGGAGAATCGAATCCTGCCGACTCTATAACGAAATTGAAGCCTACGAACGCCCTTAAGCGCCTAATTAATACGAATACTATATAACTAGACGTGGAGGAGTAGGTTAAACGCGAATAAGGTGACGTATGGAGCGGAGGAGAGTAGGAGAGTGACGTATGGAAGCGGGGATATTGACGGAAGGGTATCACGTGGACATACGGCACGGTTAGAGAGCGTGGGACTAGGCCTGATTAGGAAACTGGTATACGTTCGATAGGAAACTACGTTTTTCGACGTTTTCAGAGAGCTTCTAGTATTTGAACGCACTTTTGCAGATTGTCACGTGCCGCGTTACGTGCGCGGCCCATCCCGTAGACTAGACCCGATTAGGCATAGCAGAGGTTCGGGAGTGTAGTTCAGTAGCTCAACCTCCTGAACTGAACTCCTTAACTTAGATAATATACCACTTCACTAACGATAAACGTAACGAGTATTCCACGACTACACGTGATAGTGCTTAGTGTTTCTAGTAAACTGACACTTATTAATATCTACTTTATATATAGTTCTAAAAGCGTTTTTCTGTCACATACTTCGTCTCACCTAAGTATTCTCTATATCGAGAATTACGTTTCTACTAGTAATATAGCTTCCTTATTATAGACTATATAAAATAGGATAAATCTAGTTAGACTATAAATAGTAACTCGATTAGTAAATAGCATATATAGTAATAGACTTACCTAAAGCTTCTTTCACTTATTATTAATATAATAAGCGCTTAGATAATCGATTAATATCTATATTTAATTATACTATTTCCCTTAGAATTATAAGCTAAAATAACAATTCTATTAATTCCTAGCTTATTAAGTTCCTAAATCACTACTCCCTTAAATTCTAATCTATTATCTACCTTAAGGTAACTAAATAATCTATACCTATATATGATCTCTTCCCAAATAAACTTAGTAACTTTCTTACTAGTTAGATTATGTAATAGCTGAGTCTTAACTTATCTAGAAAAGTCATCTCTTACTATAACTAGTAAGTTAAATCCCTTATAATCTAGTAGTTTTACTATATTAATCCCTAGAGAATAAAAAAGTAGAGTTACCTTTAAAGGATATAATACTTCCTCTTATTGCCTTTTACTCTTATATTAATAGGTTTTATAAGATATAATATACTTCTTTATAAAATCGTAATATTCTTCCTAGTAATATTAATATACTACTAGAGTATTATATGACAATCCTAGTACTAGGTAGCGTCCCCTACGTTATATGGCGTCACTAGTCGAAGCGAATACTATATAGCTTAGTTCTTGCCCTATACGGGCCATGAATCAATTAACTTCTATATACACTAACTTCTTACTATAATAAATAGTAGTAATCGTCTTATTATCTATTCGATAACTCGACTAGGGATTACCCTTAGTATATACCGAGACCGTTTTCCGCTATTTAAACCTATCCCGTCTAATTAAGTCATTATCGACTACTATCTAAACCAAACGACTATAACTCACTAAATGACGACGCCGTTATTACTAGACGACTTCATTAAACTCGTATACTAATTACATAGCTTTCGAGTAATAAAGCATAAATATACCGAGAGAATAAGGGTAATAGACGACGTTATTAATAAACTCGTCGCTAAGTACCCCTAGACTTCGGCTACAAGATATACTTCAGAGGCTCGCTATAGCTATTCCTCATCGGCGGACCTAATTGCCCTCCCTCCGATAATCGACCCATACCCCTCTAACTAGGCGATTAATAGATCGAGATTAGGGGAGGTAATACGAAGATTTAGTATATTCTATGATAAATACGTACTAGACGCCCCACTATCTAGAAGCGATAGTAATATTCAGGGCACTTACCCTAGTACTTATCGAATCGAGTCTATACTACTAAGTGACGTTATAGAGGAGATACTACGATAAGCCGGGATAGCGGACGAGGTATAGGGTAGAGAGGGATCTAGTACCCGATAAGACAAATAACCCTTACTATTACCCGAGATAGTGTTAGAGATCACTAACTTAATTAACACCGCCTTAGATAACCGAGACAGATAACGTCGGCGAGAACGAGTAGATATAAGAGTAAATAACCCGGTATAAAATAGCCTTAGGTCAAATATATAAGGCTCCCTTAGCTAAAATAACCTCGGTTAGAATAACCTAGGCTTTGGGTTTAGAAATAACTTTAACTAAGTTAATACTAGTAGAGTCTTTATACGCTAATTACTAGAGGATATCGGTTTCTTCGAACCGACGATACTCGAAGACATTAACTACGAATACTAAGGTAAAGCTATAATATAGAAAAACGTTTACCTTTTTATCGACTTATTCAAGTTCAATATATAAGAAGGGAGGGATATAATTATCCGCAGAAACCTGTATTCCTGCCTTCGAGGTATAGTATAATAGTAGTATATAGAGGAAATCGAGGAAACTACCTGACTCGCGTTTCGCTTTATACTAGAGGGTATCGAGATATAAGCTAAGGCTCTCATCGAATAGTTTAAGGACTCGGTACTAACTGCGATAAAGAAGCTAGTAGTAGAGGTCTATACCTAAGATAATACTAGGAAGGGCCGGGATATATGTGCCTACACGGCGACTATAATAAGATATACGAAAGTAGTAGAGATAGAAAAACTATACTAATAATTATCCTATATTTATAATAATCTAGATCCCGAGTTCTAACTATAAGTCATAGCCCTAGACGAGAAAACCATAGTCTTAGACTAGTTAAAGAACCTAGCGGCGAAGTAAGAAGTATAGTATAATATACTAGTAGCGAGGGCATGTTCTCGATATATACCGAGACTACCGTGCTTCGATAATAAAGGTACTAAACCTCGAGGAAGCTAGAGATACGACGACCGATATTAGAATTTCGGCTTCTAACCCTTTACCCCTCGACTATAGTAGTAAACTCGGCTGTAATAGATATAGAAGCCGCTAGTACTAGTATAAAGAAATACTAATAATAAATAGAATAGACTACTACTACTAGCCTAGCCTCGTAACTTACTTATAGCGTCTTATAGAGACGACTAAGAAAACCGTCGAGCTTACTACAAAGAGCTATACTCTAAGTAGGAGTATATAGGGTAATATTATAGACGTTATAAACACAGAGAGGGAGCTAATTACAGATCGGACTATATTAATATACTAGAGGATTATAGCGCGGAGTATAATACAGAATTAAAAGAAAGTAACTATATCGTGATAAAGGAGTTCGTGTACTTATACTTCCCTAACGATAATAGAGAGAAACTATAAGATATTAGTTACTTAGTTATAACTAATATAATTAATCTATATATATATAAAAAGCATAAGGAGACTTTTCCCTCTCGTATAAAGATATTCAAATATATCTATATAAATACTTATAATAAGTAGATAACGAAAGCGCTAACCCCAACGAGTCTCGATATTATCGAAGCTAAGCTACGTGAATATAATACTAATAACGACTATATTATATATACTTATATGAAACTTATAACTCGATTCTTACTAAGCTAGTTAAAAAAGTCATACTATATTAATATAGGTTATACTTACCTAGTTATTAGAGAAAACTAGTTAAAGGGATATACTAAGGTAATATATAACGACTTATAGAAGATGTCCTTTAAGGGTATTACGAGTGAGTCTATACTAATACAACGTGCGACTTTCCCTATATATGTTATAGGAAAGCTAAATAGAGGAGAGTGACTCGGTAAGATTTTCGTTACTATATAGGTAATAACTTAGCTAGATCCTAGTCTACTACTCGGTATAGAGTTCCTCTAGCGAATATCCTCTATTATTAATTACCGAGATTTAATACTTACTATTAGGGTATATAAAGACCTTATCGTAGATATTATAGTAATCGACTATTTTCCTAAGATTAATCGAAATATATTAGCTATATAGAAGGTTATTATACCACTAAACTTAATAACGCTAGTCCCTACTAACTATAAGCTAGTTCTTGTGAATAGGATATACTTCTTCGAAGGATACTATATAGGAGTATAAGATACTATCCTCGACTACATAAATTTTATAAGTATAATTAATAACTCTAATATCATAAAGACGATATTCCCTAATATAAAGCTTAATAAGCTATGAGACGTAGAGGAATAAGTATTCTACGTGAGCGAAGATATTAATGAGGAAAGAAAAGCTTCTAATAACCCCGACGATAGTAATATAGAGATACTATCCTAGAAGTAACGATAATATAACTTCGGTATTAATAAGCTAGAGGACGTCCCCGAAATCGTTTACGAGAATAAGGTCTATATCTATAACATTAATCCTAGTATAGTGAAGGCGTTATACGACTTTATTAGCTATTATTAGGAATACTAGTCCAACTATAGCCCTATTCACATGCTATAAGAAGACTATATGAGGATACTACTCGTAGAAGGCTAGTAGAATAAGAGGATTACGTAAAAGAAGTTCCTGGTTAGTATTAAGTATAAAGCTATTATTAATCGAGTATTCGATAACTTATAAGAACGAGGAAAGATAGAGTTTATTATAAAACCGACTCCTTTTATAGTACTAGTCTTCGTCGCTACTAAGGAATATTCGGTCGTCGACTTACGAATTATTAATAAGCTCATTGTCCTAGACACATACCTTATACTCCTATAGTCTAACCTTATCGAAGTACTACGAAGAAAAAAGGCTATATCCGTAATAGATAATTCGTAATTCTTCTACTAGTTTCTTGTCGCCGAGGAATATCGAGACCGTTTTACTATAATTAGCTATAGAGGACTCGAATAATCAAATATTATCTTAATAAGCTTTCGTAACTCTATCTAATATATATAACGTTTTATAGACAAGTAACTATGGGTATATACCTACTTCGTACGAAACTTCGTCGATAATATTATCGTCTTCTCTAATATAATAGAATAGTATATCCGCTACTTAGAAATAGTTCTTTAGCTCTTCTCTAAGCTCTAACTCTTCCTCTTAGTAAAGAAGTCGTTCCTCGGATATACTTTAGTAAAGCTACTTAGCTACCTTATTAATACCCTAGGTATATTAATAACTAAGGATAGAGTCGTAGTATTCAAAAATATCGAATTCCTAATAACCTTAAAGGTACTAGAGATATATATCGATATAACTAGCTAGCTATAGCTATACTTACTAAGTTATGCCCAGGTCGTCGAGCTTATATAGTAACGAAAGACAGCTTTACTCGAGGTTAGAAGAGAAGTAGGAGCGATGAGAGGAAAACGCCGAGGCTTCGTTACTAAGACTATATATATACTTATACTCGTAGAAGAGAAGTCTTTTAAGACTCTTTAAGAAATACTAATAAAGCTAAGATTTCTCGTATACTTCTCCCTAGAGAAGATCCTTTTCCTTAATCTAGACGCTTTAGTAGAGTATAGCTTTATAGTTATAGTTTTCTGTCTTATACTAGGCGTTTAACTAATAGAAGTAATTATAAGACTATTCGCCGAATATATATGACTAGTAATATTCCTGAGTAAGCTTCTAAGTACTACTAAAAAGCGCTACTACACTATTGAGCTAGAGGTTACTAGGTTAATATAAGCTTACCGAAAACTCCGCCTAATAATCTAATCTAGTAGTTAACTAATTATTATTCTTATAGACTATACGTCGACGAGAGGTGTCTATAAACGAGTGAACTTGAATACCTCCGATGTTTTAAAGGCTAATATGAGACTAGTATACGCCTTTATTTACTTATCCTAATTCGACTTAGATGTGAGATATTACCTAGAAAGACTAAATATTGTCCCTAATATACTCTCACGACTAAAAGCTATAGAATAACGCGATGTCTTAGTAAACGACGAACTTAAGTATATTATGTTTATAATAGAGACTATTATATACCTTAACTTTAGGGCAAAACTAGTTAAAGGTCTAATTACTAACCTTAAGTTCGCATATATACTTCGACTCCTTAGTATCCCAGAAGGGGAACTACTCCTAGAATAACGGGAAAAAGATAGCGTAGTATTCCATATTAAGGAGGGACTCCTATACTACGTTACCGGCGCGCGCCTTCGTTTATATATCCCGAATATAGTTGTCGTAGACGTAATTAGTATAGCCCACGACTAATTCTACTTCGGTATAGAGAGAATACTCTATGAACTAGACGATTTCTATATCCTTTAACTCAAAAAGTAACTCGAAGACTATATCCTTCGCTATCTTATATACCTACTAAATTAAATGTCTAGAGAACGCCCCTATAGCGAATTATAACCGATTAGGACGATTTCGATTCTATACTATAGTAGGGTTTTTTCTCTCGTGTCTAGTAACTACCGTTACATGCCCTGCTTTCTAGGCTTACGAGCGCTAGTTAGAGGGTTATATAAGACTTCTATTTATACGTACGATTAGTTTAGATAATACATTAACCTTTTGAGCTTCTTATTTTCGATCCTTCCTACTATAGTACTATAAGTACTAAGAGTCTTTAGAGTATTACTTCTATTATTCAAGTCCTTACCTCCTATTCCACCCTCCCCTCTCTCCCCCCATATATCTAACACCTATGTATAGTCCGAAATCCATATAATAATTAAATCCCTATTATATTAGCGACTTAGGGAAGATTCAAATCACGACGGTTAGTATTTTTGAATTACGTGGGTATCTCCTAGACCCTAAGGGTATAGTTACTCTTAGTTACTTTTGCGCGTTTTCTAGTTCTAGTCGTACGAGTTTTCTAAAGTTAGAATACTAGTAGTTAGTTGTCAAACTTATCTATTTACGGTTATAGAGGCGCGTTCCTTTATATTAATCCTATAGATAGAGCGGTTCGCGAAACTATTTCCTTAGTTATACCTTTCGATAACTAATATCCTCATTACGCTTATCTATAATATGTATACGATTATTAAGTAGTAGAAGGACTCCTCTACATTAGCTTATTTTGCTAGGGAGTCTGTAGTTTATTCTACGGGACACAGGGTAGAGTTGGCCTATACTAAGGGAATAGCTTATAGAAACTACTACAAATACTCTTATATATAGTATTTCCTTGTACAAAGATTCAAAAGGACTATGTATTAATTATTTTGTACAGAAAGCCTATTTTCTGAGGTTCCGGGACCAGCCCTTAGAATTAAGACGATTTCCCCTATATTACGACCCCCCTAGGAAACCAAGTAATTACCGTAAAATCCAAACTCACTATACCTTCTTATAACTCTCTTAATTATAATTACTTGAGCTATTAAGATTACCTTACTTTTAATTATAGAGCTATATTCCTTGTTATTATTACTTATCCTCTTCATTATATAGGTCCTTATTCGTAGTCTAGACTCTACTATAACCGATTCCTCAAGCTCTAGCCTCAATGTCGAGATAGATCCTATTGCTTGCTCCCGGGGTAATGCTCCTCTTATTATACTTATACTACTCGTAGATCTTTCCGTTAAAGATACTTAGACTATACGTCTCATATAAGCTATGATGTCTACTACTACCCTAGGAATGCCCTATTTTCAAGGACCTAACATTACAGAGTTCCTAGACTAATATGAAGGCTAGTATAGGGACTACTATGTTCTTAGTCTAGTTATAGTTACTCGCCTTCCCTAGTATTACTATATAATTATTACATAGTACGTTTGTACGATACTAGAGTAGGTTTCTAACGACTGGGCTGCCCTTCGAGTAGTCCTATACCTTCCCCACTTGAGTGGTGGGGTTGAGCAGATCTCCCGCTTCGAATGCCACACAAGCTCGTTCTACCTCTCTAAGTCCCTCGGCTACGGTAGAGCGGAGCGCAAGGAATGGCCCTCCCCAAGGCTCCCTCAAAA
The DNA here is from genome assembly GCA_021399475.1 of Hyaloscypha finlandica. Classification (NCBI taxonomy): domain Eukaryota; kingdom Fungi; phylum Ascomycota; class Leotiomycetes; order Helotiales; family Hyaloscyphaceae; genus Hyaloscypha; species Hyaloscypha finlandica. The sequence goes on from JAJTUR010000179.1 coordinate 53,883, forward strand.
GCACACATTTATAGTCTTGTGTTCAAACTGCCATCGACCTCGGACACCTTCACTTACCGATCAATCCCGAAGCCTTAGACATCTATCCTAGGAAGGAGGCGCTAGCAAAGGTTCCAATCCATCACGACGCTGAACATCCCAACCTTTCCCTAAGACCCCAATTATGGCGTTCTCCGATTGGCACTATCGCCTGTCAAATCCCGTTTCTTGTGCGTTAAGGACACGGATAAGAGGGGGCTGAGCCTGCATGTATGCACCGTAGAAGTATCCACGTGCCAACCGCCCATACCCCCCAACCGCCCAACCCCAAAAAATTCAATTTTTAATCATACCTTCATTATAATTACAAATCCCATTACATTTCAATTCTTTTCTTAATTTTTTTATGTGTTCCATAGTCATTTAGCTGCCAGAAGCGCTATGTAGACGTACAATATGCAGGCTTCTAAGCAAGTCCTTCCCCTCAAAGTAAAGCCCTCGAAAAGGACTCTCACACGCAGCGAAAGCTCGATACTTGTCCCTCCTGTTTTGCTCCGGTAATGATCGTGCTGTGACAGACTTGCGGCCGGCGGACCGGCCCAAATATAACTCTCCCGTAAGAACGTAAAGTACAATGGTCTTCCATATACTTGCCTTCGGGCACGCTCCTCCAAACGTAGTTCTGTTAAAGTCTCCCAGTTCCCTTATTCTTCCCATCTCTCACGCCGTCATTGCCTCCCGAAGGGCAAGAGAGGACGAGCTATCCACGGACCACCACCAGCGGCAACGAGACCCGGCTGTATCGTGACACAATGCTTCCTGTATATCGGGTATAGCCAGAGCCCCACTAAGCCCCTTATGTGACGAATATCCGTAGTAACCCAAGAGGTGTATTGAACTCCGGCTATTAATCCCTCTCCTTCCTTTACCCCTGCTTCGCACCACCACAGGCTCCTCCTTATCACTCCGTCACTATCGGAGGTTCTAAACCCCCAGCTAGCGATTCTCTTTGCTTGAACGTTGTGTGTATCTGGCTTTAACTGTGCGCAGGTACACCCTTCGGCCCTAACAAGAGGCACAGCTCGTTCTACGCGTTGAAGGAGGAGTGAATTCACGCTCGTATCTAGAGAGAAGGTCCTCTAGTCTCCGGATCAAAGTGATTTCGTTAATTCGATATGCTATTACGTCTATACCTTAGTATAGAGCAAACTTGATATGTGTGTGGTTCAGTAGTTGGATCTTGAAGAATTAATGTGGTTTGTTGCTGTGCGCGAGAGAAACGCGTCTTCAGAGCTTTTCACGACGAAAAAAGGTTCTGAAAACGCGTCAATATCGCTGTGATTCAGTCTTAGCCCAAGAGCATGAAAGTGTTTGGTTTCCAGCCTCCACTGCGTGGAAGTGCTGGATTATTGCACGCCTACATATCAATACTTTATAGTATTTTCGACATCCTAACAACTGTATATTCCTTTCAACCTTGCGGTGCGGGAGCATTTATATATTTAATCTTAAAAAGTATTAAATTTATTCACTTACTTAGATAGCCAAATATGGACTCTATTATATTAGCTATTACAGGCTTTCTCGCTCTTATTACTGTAATAGAAGCCTATAAAGGTAATTATTAGTGCAAGTACTCGGACGGATCTCACTACTATGTATACAATTACAATTACCCTTACCTTAAAAGAATTATCACTAATTATTATAGGTAATCAGTCCTAAAACCTATTGCCGTTATAGCTGTAATGGTGGTGATGCGTGGCCACCAGAGTGCATTGGTCAAGTTACTGGCGCACATCGTTATTAGTATATTATTATTATAAAAGAAACCCTTGAAATAAAACTAACATATATCTTGTAGTTGTAGCGACTAATTATTATGTGCTAAAATCTCCGAATATAAGACATCGGGACATTAACATTTGGCTCTAATTTGGTAATTATTTGATTAGATTGAAATTTAAAGTATAATGTAGTTCATAGTTTACTAGTTTAGCCTAGGTCCGTTGCACCCTGAATGAGAGTGGGAAGGATTCACAAGAGACGAGGGGGCGCGGAAATAGGAAGGCGGCGGTCGGGGGTCGTGGTTGGGTGTTGGGACTACCCACAGTATTGGTCATGAGAGGTGTTTGAAACTTGGTTGGGTTTTGTCAACAAAAGTCCGACAGGTCACGCAATGCGAATTTCAGTCGAGCTATGTTTCAAGGATTTTCTTTCAGTCTTGGGTTCTCAAAAAATCAACATCCAGTGATGTGATTAAATTAGGGAGAAATCCATGATGAGTTAAAGAAGTCAGTGAAAATTTATATCCAGAACTTCTGACCCTGTCTTCCAAGGTCCTCTTTGACGGCTCTATCCCGAAGATCCTGCTCCCCTAAAGTCTCATCCTTGGAGATGAAATCCCCGAGACTCGCCACTGATCCTGTTGTAATATATAAGACGTGTAGATAATTGTGTCGGAGCACTTCAAGCAGCTTCCTGATATGTTTTCGCGTGCTAATGTGCTCCAGCCATTGCAGCCCATCCAATATGCAAAACATAGGCTGGGTTATGTTGCCGACCAAATCCTCAAGGATCAGGAGGGCATCTTTGCACGCGCTATTTGTTCCATCGAGGCGCTGAAATCGGCTTTCCGTCAAATCAATGTCCTCTACAAGTGGTAGTGAAAGTATCTCGAGAATCTGCCTTACGAGGGCATAAAGGACAGCGGTCAGCGCTCCCATCTCGGCCGTCTCATTCAGTTTGAGGCTTTTTGCTGGGCTGAGCTGGCAGAAGAATGATATCATCGGAAAGTTGGGACGATGTTCATACGCAAGATTCACTAACTTGAGTCCAATTTTGGTCATATGGTTTTCTGAATCGCGAGTCACCGTGTAAGGGCCTTTAATCCACAGCGTCTGAGATGACGGGCTTGCTCGGCTCCATCGGACAAGGCTGTCCAAGGTCTTCTTGTTCACCTGGGGAGGCTTGATAATTTGACTAGATAAGAGAATGCGATCGCGGGAGAAGTAGTCTTCGAGGCAGCGAGAATTAGCCATAACTTCATCGAATGTCCAGCGACGCTGTTCTGAATATATGTTAGCAAAGCGCTGAGTCTAAAAACTGGGTAAGGTCCAGTTTGCATATCAGATTGCTTGTACCTGTAACCCTTGGAGGAGTGTTCTCTCTAGTCTCAATTCCAATGCCAGGAGCTTGCAGTTGCGAATTCCTCGATGCTGCTCCAACTTTCTCGCACTTATTTTCAATTCTGTCACACTTGTTTGATATGCGGAGGAGTTCTTCCCGAATCAGGGTATAACCACCATCCATTTTGCGATCTATGTCAAACAGTTTCTCACTATATAGTGTCAGCAATTCCACCAAATATTTGAAAGGATCATAGAGAGAAACGCACCTGTGCTCGATTGTGATGATTGTACTCAGGGAGCTCGAGTACCCGTGCAATCTCGCTTGGAAGTCCGCCCATTCCTTCTCTTTGAACATAGACTTTCCAGACCTCCGCAGCTTTAGCCCCGTTTTATCAGTTGCCTTGAAGTTACATTTGTCTAGTTCCTGGGCCATTCTCGTCACATCGTCGTGGCACGACTTCAACATGTCGCTCAATACTACATCTTGGCTCTCCATTACCGCAGCGTTGTTGCTGAGTCGCTCCAAAATATGCAATAAATTCTGCACATTTTTGGCAATGTACGAGACTGTTTTGGGCCCATCTTTGATAGATGTGAATGTTTGGCGGATGAATGCCAATCCAATGATAGTGAGCTGAATCAATGAGACCGCGTTCGAGGCAACATCCATAGTGTTGTGTAACGAACTTTACATTGCATAGTTGCGATGAATTGAATGTGAAAAATGGAAAGAGTTAGCCTGCCTCGCTGCCCAAGGGCATCTCGTGTCGGGCCGTCATGGGCTGCCTCGGAGGCGGCACAGGCAGACCGGAGTATGCCTCACTTGAGCGAGGCTTTGTTTGCATTAGGTGTGCTGCAGCAGAGCCGTTTTGGAGGCTGTACATTTCTTCATTTCATTCGTCCAGAACGCTGCAAGGTTAGCTTACAAACACAGAATGCCCAACTTAGCGGGCTTCAGTGAGAGCTCTGACTGGTGCGACTCTTCCGTATGCAGAATAAGTTTGAAGCAGACATCCCAGGCACATAGAAAGGCTTATTAGACAAAGTGGCAGCCTGGAGCTGCTGCCTTCATGTCTCGCACATTGTATGGAGATATTTCTCGTCGTTTTCCAGATTTACTGGAGCTTATCACCCGCAGACACCACATCTCATTGCGCCATCTCCTTGTGCAATTTTTGACAAGGTGACTTGAGATATATAGTATTCTTCAATCACTTTACTGCCAAATACACAATACACCCCCGTGTGCAACAAAGGTTTTGCATAAATCATGCATACGGCCAACAGTGACAATTCCTCGCCGCAACAGCTGGCTGAGTTAGGCGAGGGCAACGAGTCTGGGGAGTCCCTTAAAGCTAGCGTCAATGCAACAAAGAATACAGAGATCAATTCGACCGAATCCTCCAAGTTGGACCAGAGCGAGGCTTGGATCAAGTATTCCATCGAATGGCGAGACCTAAAGAATGAGTTCAAGTCTCGACATGAGGTAACCGAACACGATTTCGACATGTCGAATCTAGGACGCGGTAGCAGTCTTCCCGTTTTTGAACGTGTCGCTGTTTACCGTGTAAAATCGTCGCCAAAGACAGTGTCGAGTTCGCACTCTGGAGAAAGAGATCAAGACGAAGCTCGGCCAATACCGGGCTGGTTACCGAGCTACTACATTCGAATCTATTCAGTAGCAATTATAAACGCTCTACGGTCTGTTGTCCAGTACTACCCTGGGCAAGACCTGAGCGGCGATTTCATTCAGATTGAGTGGCCGTACCCAATTCTTGTACACCACTACAGTCAATTGCGGAGCTTTCGAGAAGCGGTTGCAAAGAAAGAGCCTCATAAGCTATGCGTCCGTGAAAGAGATGTTGACAAGCACCTCGAACTTTTATTCGGCTTCTTGGACAGGGAAGTAATGAAAAGCGTGAAGGATGAACAGGAGCGTAACAGTAGAGGCTGTTTTACTTTTGATTATTTGTGGGTCGCGTTGGAACCTGGCAAGACAATTTTCTATATTACCATAGAAGGTGAAGAGGGGGTATTTCAGCCCGGAGTTATTCACTCCGTCTTAGGCGGAATTTTTGGGCAATCGCGGGAACAGTGGAGAATCAGATTGTGGTCAATGGAGTATGACGGGTTGTACTTGGGTCGTGTGACAAAATATTATCATCGGAATAAGTTTGATGGAGAGAGCACAACTTTTAAGAATGGTGTCATTTTTATAAATGACGAAGATCTCGCGGATGCCAATAAGGACGAAAGACTCAGGACAGCAGTCGAACAAGGCAAGAGCTACTGGAATTTGGTTAGTAAGCAGTGCAGATATCATCAAGGTAGCACAGCGGGATTTCCAACGAGTGAGGTGAGTAAGAAGTTTTAAACCTCTCCTACTCCGAGCTAATCAGTTACCAGGTCGAGGGCATGGTAATGGTCGACCTGAACAGTTTTTATTTTGAGACAAGGAGGAAGATTGGTAAGGAAGTGATGGGGCCCCGTAGTCTTAGTCTTCTTGAACGTCAGATTCCCATTTTGATGGATAAAAGTGATCACAGGGACTTCGTATCGGACTGTCCATGTCATATATGCAGTAAAAATGAGAATGAGAAAGTACAGAAGACAGCGATTTTCGACCAATACGACAAGATCACTCCGAAACACCAACCGACACTGACTAATCACCAATATTTCCTATGTGCGAAGCAAATCCATGCATTCGTCTTCAAGACCAGGACGTGGGGTAAGCAGGAATTTACAAGTATCTTTTCTGCGCAAGCTAAACGTATCTTAGAAAAAGTCCATGTTAGAAACCTCTCGCCGCCCAGGTTCTATAAAGACATGATCGATACTCTTGTCATGGATAATGCCCGATTGAAGACCCTAAAGTCGTTGACAGGAAGCTTGTCACGACTGAACCGTCATGGGCAGGTGCTATTAGAAAAGCCATGGGCAGCTGACTACGTCGACGGGAAAGGAAATGGGTTGATATTCTTGCTGCATGGCGGACCTGGTGTGGGGAAGACATTCACAGCTGGTAAGCCCTGCCCTTTCCTAAGATCACTGTGCCGATCAGACTAACAGACAACCCAGAGTGTATTGCCAACTTTCTGAAAAGACCTCTTATGGTCCTCACAACCACCGATATTGGCACCAATCCAGAGGATGTAGAGGAAAACCTGACTCGAAACTTCAAAGTCGCGAGGAATTGGAACGCAGTTCTTCTGATAGACGAAGCAGACGTATTTGTGGCGAATCGCACAATCGAAGACCTTCATCGAAGTAGTCTGGTTGCAAGTATGCCGAACAACCTCTCTGAATTTGAAACCTGTGGTCTTGCATCGAGGCTTGTTAGATCAGCGTTAGCTAATTGTCGCTCAGGCTTTCTGCATGCTCTCGAGTTCTACGATGGTCTTCTTTTCCTTACAACCAACAGGGTGGGCACATTCGACGATGCGATTATGTCGCGAGTGCACATCCAGATGTTCTACCCTGACCTAAACGCTGAGCAGCGCCACACAGTGTGGAACAACTTTATCCATAAGTTGGAAGCCGAGAGGCCCTCGATGCAGGTGAAATACGCTGTAAAGGAGTATCTGCGCTCCAGCGAGATGAAGGACTTTGAAATGAATGGCAGGGAAATCAGGAATGGTGAGAATATCAGTTAAAATTATGTTGCAAAAACTGCACTGACGGGTATTCAGCTTTCCAGACCGCTGTTGCACTGGCTGAACATCGCGCGGAGGAAGGTGAAGGCGGCAAGACGCTCTTGACAGAAGAGCAGCTCAGGGAAGTGATTGAGCTAGGCAGATCCTTCAAAAAGTACTTCTCCGATCTACATGGGTCCGAGGGCAAGCGTGCCTACCATCGAGGAGAACGGCTAGATTCGTTGATCAAGGCGCTTGAAGAAGGCTACTAGAGTTAATTGTAACGAATATGGATTCTCTTGAAATAATGTGCGCTATACATTATCTCACGGAGTAGTTTGTATGCTGGGTGTATATAGACCTCGGCTTAACCTTACTGTCTTTGACGTTAATTGAATGGTCCTCCGAAGATTTTTTTCACGTCTATGTGGGGGAAAATGTAAAACGCCCCTCCCCTCCCCCGCGCGGGGTATTGATTAGGGGCCACGCTAATCTAAGTAGAGGAATGCAAAAAATCTAGCTTTCCTTTTAGTTCAATTTACTATAAAGAATTCTTACAAATTTATCATTATTTTTATATTATAGAAGGCCTAATTATAAGCTAATAGGATATTAAAGTTTTATTATATAATAATTAATACATTGAAGAAAACATAAAGAAAATAAGAAAAGTTGGAATCTTGAAGGCCCTAAGAAAGCCTGAAAATTTAGCGATTAAGCGCCTGGAACTTATTTACCCCGTATGCAATAATCGCCTCGCCTATTCCAATCCCATGCCCCAAAGTCCCAAATCTAAGACTCTTATGTACAACTTCCTTATACCTATATTAAGAAATCTATTTCGAGAGAAAGGTTTAAGTAAGCACAAGAAACTAATTAAGTATTATTTAAACTCTAAAATCCATTAATACGCCTAATCGACACGCGGGGGCTGTCGTTTTACATTTCCCCCATTCTTCTGGTATCAATCTTGAAGAACGTGTATGAGTAGCGATGAAACCTTGATCCTCCATTGGACGATTAGTATTTTGACCAGGTAAGCGAGCCGTCCCGCTCCGGGGAGGCCGAATCCGGTGCCGCGGGTGCTGCCTAGTGGAGCCAGTTCAGGGCGGATTGGGGGTCCTGCGGGGTTGCGGTGAGGGGAATCGTGCCATATTTGGAAATCGTGATTAGCTTTCCCCTTCGCCGTCATCTTGCCACGGAGGAAGTGACTTCTTGACCATTTTTGCAGGGCCCGGTACCTGAGGACTTTGGATGCTTGTTCTTTACCTGCCAAGCTGCCAAGCTTATTATTGTTTAACCCCATCTTCGTTTTATACTTGAATTCAGACCTTGTTCGACGTACGTGCTTCCTAAGACGTTAATTTAAGGATTTTAGAAACGATTGTAGGATAATTTTATAAATTAATTAGATTTAGTAAGCGGGGCCTGGGGTTATTCTATCGATGTATTGACTAATCTTGAACGAAGCACCGATTTCTGTGCAATTGTCTTCAACCACCTCATGCAAACTTCTACTTCACGACAACTAGTACTCCATAATTGGGGATCGTCTTGTAAGTCTCCAACTCAGCCAAACCCGCACCTCCCGGCCCTTCCCCCTTCAAGTACCTCTCTGGAACTTTCGTAACACCCCACTCCAGTTTGCCCTTCAACCCCGCCTCTCTCGCCGCCTCCTCATACAATTCCTTCTTCAGATGGTAGCATTCAAAGTTCAGCTCTCCAACCGGCGTGTCAGCATGCAGGCGGAAATAAATCCCATCTTCGACGTCCCTGATGTAGTGGTAAGTCAGATATCCAGCCCCCGCGGGCGGAGGACGAGCATTTGCCTCCGCATTGAGCGAATCTATCGGGTTCGACGAAGGCGGAACCGTGACTGAAACAAAACGCCCCCCGTCCTTGAGATTCATGGCGATGTTGCGAAACATGTTGACTAGAGCCGCGCGATCGGGGGCGTAGTTGAGGAGCCAGGCGCCGAAGACGAGGTCAAAAGGCCCGCCATTGTAGGCTTGCGGGATCGAACAGTCGGCTTGGATAAATGATACCTCTTTCCCTACGCGCCGCGCTTCGTCTATCATAACGGAGGAAATGTCTACCCCAAGAACAGAGCTTGCTCCCCATGCCAGGAAACTGTAGGTATAGAAGCCTGATCCGCATGCGAGCTCGAGAATTCGAGCTTTTTCAATAAAAGGCGCTACAGTTTCATGCACATTCTCACGCTCGATGAAGGCGATCGATGTTTTACGGATGTAATCGTAGGGTCCTTGAATGGTATCATACTGCTGCTGCTTTGTAGCTGCCATATTTGCTGGATATATGGTCTGGAGAGAGTCCTTCAACAAAGAGTGGAGTGTGGGTTAGCGAAAGGAGAATGCTTCTTGTGCGGGGTACGAGCAAGAGAAGGCTTCCTACTTCCACAAGGCAGGAAGGCAGTTTTAGCCGAATCCTGTCACGTTTTTGGCCCTTTTAAGCCTAGCGCGAAGCTAACGAGAGCACATATGTAGTGTCTGCTGGGGCGGGAATCTTCACATCGTGGTCGAGGTACATTCTTCCAGCATGGCTAGTACTGTAAATTTTCCATTGATTTGTTTTCTAGATATTCGCTCTTTAATCTAATCAATAAACACTGTCGATTTCTCTATTGTTGTCTGTCGGATTCTCGAACTTCTACTCTCCGTACCCTCAGTGGAATTGATCTCCCTAGAGGCAAGAATAAGAAGAGTTATCCTCGCGGTTGGCTTTGCATAAGAGCCGCGGTTAAATGGATTGCCTTCGTTGTTCTATTCAAGCCTGGACAAAGAGACGGAGTTTCAAGGGCTATCGTTGTATATCTCGAGACATTGCTGTTCGGAGCTATGGTAGCTTGTTTCCGTTATTGACTTGTTCCAGCTAATGACTGGGCATTACGGGAGAGCTGATTTTAATGTGCTATATTGATCTTGGTTTCGGTTACAATGTACATGGTCGGAGTAGGACTTTTGAGGCCAGTTGACTCCATTCTGCCTGGCATGATTTGAGTGTTCAAGAAGATTTTGAGAAGTCGTAACGGCAATCTCATGTTTCAATACACATTACACCCACGGGATATGACTCAGCCTGGGTATCTCGCGTTATTCTAGCTTAGGTCGGGATATTGAGAGAGGGTTGATTCCGACAGTTCATGCTGATCTTTGCTCTTCCTTGAATTTCGTTGTTCGAAGATCAAGTGGAAAATTTGAGGCCGCGATTCGTTCATTCTTCTAGCAAAGGTCTGGATATTTAAGATGCATTCCACCACAAGTTCGTTCATTGATGTTCAATGCCTAGGTGGGACATCGAGGGGCAGGATGGTTGCATTTTCCAACAAGGTCAGGACGTTGATAATATACTGGCTACCACAGATTTTCCCCCTTATTCTCCAATTCCTTAATAGCGAAATGAGGGGTGGGCTGCTTTCATTATTCCATTGACTATTCGTTCTATGAAATAAACGCGGTTCTATTATTCAGCGCATGTGTGATACATCCACGATCCTTAGTTCTTCCCATCGCCAGCACCAGGTTCCTTCGCATCTGCCTCATCAACGATCTCAATCTTCCCTCCAACGCGTCCTCTGACGTTGCACAGACTGACAATTTTGGCCTTAACTTGTTCGATTTCCTCCCTTGTACCCACGATCTTGACGCCATAATCGCCCTCTTCCGCCCAATCTTCATATTCGAATCTGATTTCGGCCTTGCTGCCAACATCTTCTGCATACTTTCTCGTTCCCTTGATGATTCTTCGAAGTTGAGCCTGGACCGTCAATCTGAGGAATATGATATCGCACTTCGCCGAGGATAGAGGGTGTAAGGCAAGATTAACCCAGTGGAAGTCCGGCTTCTCGTCTCCCAGCCATCCGTTCGTTGCCGAAAGCACAACCTTGCCAGCGCCAATCTCGTCCTTGAGGCCTGTAATGAACTTCTGGCCTCCACTGGGTTCGTACGGCGCTGCTTGAAACCCGACGTTCTCGTCCAGGGACCCACATCTTGTGAGAAAGTCCGGTTCATCAACCCAGAACACGTCCTTGAGTCCTTTGCACCCTGGCAAGCGCCCGTCTTCCATCCCGACCGTATTATGTGGCCTTGGTGGGAGAGTGCCGTGTCCGTGAAGTACGTTTGCGATTCGATGGACTGGTGACATGGCGAAAGGAATATTGGGATTGAACCAGACGGCGCAGCAGTCATAGGCAGAGTCCGAGTTTTCCGAGACAGTGATGGCGATGCGAGAGATTTGGAATCCTAGTTGACATATATGGTTGATCTTTCGAGTGCAAGTGTTCTTGCCGAAGTAGATAATGTCTGCATTGGGGTTGTAGTAGACCCAGTGCTCCCCTGGCATAGTGTTGTTCTTCTGGTGCATGACAGGGATGAAGGCATCGAATCTGGCCATGATGTACAACTTCATACATTCGTTTCGGCTCTCTTTGCAGACTCGGAGAATGGTAGGGGTTTGGCGAGATGGACGGCAGACTGTTACATCCCAGTGCTCCCGAGCCCATGTTGTAGATTGTTCAATCTCAATAAGTCGACCTTGATTTGCGCACGTCCTCCAGATCCTGAGACGAACCTCGATCGGCAGCTTCGGGAAGAGGGCAAAGGTCGGATGGCTGGTCATAGTGTTAGCCGGAGTCGAGCGGATAGTTAAAGAGTTAGAAACGAAAAGGAATAATAGGAAAGTTAAAGTGTTCCTCGAGATATGAAACAACAGTTTCCTATTACCGAATTCTGCATACTTCAGAACAAGGAAAAGTTTGTAACTAAAGGTGAGTTTAAAGACATCCACCAAAATGAAAAGCTTAGTCAAGTTATATGGTTGGAAGTATGATAGAAGGGAGAGATTTTGATGTAAAATGTAGTTGAGGGTTTGACGATAATGAGGGGAAGGGGGCCAGCCCCTGCGGCCGCGTCCTCGCTTCGACGGATTATCTTCGTAGCGAGTGCAGCAAAGGAAAGGAGAACTGTTTGTCTAAGGAAATACCTAAAGGCGATCGCTTAGAAAGCGCAGGGGTAAACCCCTGCGGCCGCGTCCTCGCTTCGACGGAATATCTTCGTAGCGAGTGCAGTAAGGGAAACTCCTGCGGCCGCGCTAGACTATCTTTGTAGCGAGGGCAGTGTGTGAAAAGAGGTATTAAGGGGGGAGTAGAGGAGAATTGTATTATCTACAGAAACATGCATAAACACAGGACAAAGAAAAAGGTATAGGTAAGTGAGGGATTATATCTGTAAGGAAGATATAGACAATAGTGGAAATTGAAGTGTAGTGTATGAGGTACTAGGGAGAGGGGAAAGTGAATCTGCGAGGAAAAAACTCACAATCAGCAGGATGTAAACGCATTATCCATCTCAAACTGGGAAGGGCGAGAAGTGAAGCGCATAATTCGTGGACGAGAAGTGAAAAGGTAGCAAGCCCCTATGATAGTGTCCTTTCAAGTGTAAAGGAGAGGAGGTACGACCGGGATATCTTCGTAGCGAGCGGGCCCCTGCGGCCGCGTCTTTTCAGATGTGGAGGAGAGGAGGTGCAACTAGGATATCTGTGTGACAAGCGAGCTCCTGCGGCCGCGTCTTTTCAGATGTGGAGGAGAGGAGGTGCAACTGGGATATCTGTGTGACAAGCGGGCCCCTGCGGCCACGTCTTTTCAGATGTGGAGGAGAGGAGGTGCAACTAGGATATCTGTGTGACAAGCGAACCCCTGCGGCCGTATCGTAACTCGTCTAAATGTACGGGGTTTCTTTGTGTTCAAAAAAGGGAGTTTAGAGCAAAAAAGAAAGGGGAAAGTGAGGTGAAATAGGTATTATTTGTAAGAACTTCTACAAATATAAGTGGACTCCAAACGGATTATGTGTCCTTAGCTAAGAAAAGAGGAGAAGGTGAAGGATAATATTTGTAAAATATAATGCAAACACGGCGGAAAGTAAATGCATACTACATTTGTCTTATCCGTAATTAAGTAAAGAAGATGAACCAAAAGTGAAGCCAAACTACGACATCTCGTCTGGAATCGAATAAAGAAGGATACGCCGAAAGTGAAGCCAAACTAGGACATCTCGTCCAGAATTGAATAAAGAAGGATGCGCCGAAAGTGAAGCCAAACTAGGACATCTCGTCCGGAATCGAATAAAGAAGGATGCGCCGAAAGTGAAGCCAAACTAGGACATCTCGTCCGGAATTGAATAAAGAATGATGTGCCGAAAGTGAAGCCAAACTACGACATCTCGTCCGGAATTGAATAAAGAAGGATGTGCCGAAAGTGGAGTCCTTCTGCGTCTCTACCTAATAAACGGACCGAAAGTAGGCTGAAACATCATAAACAAAACTTACCTTTCATCGCCGTTCTTGCTCTCGTCCCGCTCCAAGGGAGCCTTTACTGCTGCTGCTGCTGCTGCTACTGCCTCCATTTCTGCGCTTGTTGTGGTAGTGGTTGTGGTTGTGGTGTGGTGTTAGGGAGGATAGAGATTGAAGAGGAAGGAAGAGAGGAAGGGAGGAGGGAAGGGAGGAGGCTCGGTGGATGGGAGGAAATAGATAGATGCGGGGGGAGGTGTTGTCGGCGCGGGTGAATTTTAATCCGAAGGGAATAGTTGAGGCTCGGTTACAAAACAAGGGGTGATCCCCTGCGGCCGCATCGCTTCAGCGGCTTCACTCCGGCCTCACTCCGGCATTAGAGAAAGGGGGTAGGCAGAATATCAAGGGGATGGAAATAATTTGTCCTGCAGCTATGTAGTGGATCTCTTGTGCTGCTGGCAAAGAAGTGCAGACAGTAGTGCTCCTGGAAAGCTCGGGGTATTTGTATATAGAGATGCAGGGGAACATGGAGTTATTTCGAAGTTAGGTTCTAAACTTCTATGTTCGTGGATTTCAGTCCCAGTCAAATGTCCTTGATCTCATCACACAATCAGCCTGAGCTTGGCCTCGAGTTTCCGTTGCTGATTATTCCTGATCTTGAGGAACAATGATCTGGATAACCCGGAAGCCTTATGCGATAAATTTGTGGATTTCAAGTCAGTTTTAATGTGCTTGAACTTGCAGAAGACTGAACCAGACCTCGGCTGTAGATCTCCAGCCTATTGTCCCTGATCTTACGGATCAAGGAGCTGCACTTTGGCTAATTTCTATTGCCGAATATTTAAGGACCGCAGGGAAAACAAGGCTCGAAGCCAAACGTAGATATGTGCTTGGTTTAAAGGCAGCAAGCGTTCCTAGCAGCGCTTTCACTAGCGAGCAATTGATAAAAACTCTGATCTCGTCAATTCGACTTTCAACCTCGTACGCCACAACCACAGCCTCCACTCCACCATCAACGTGGTATTGATTTTGCAAAGCTCTCAAGAGCATGAAACCCTAGTAAGTTCATTGTTTTGGCCGTCTTGGTGATTGCCCCTTCGACCTCTGCTGATGGCAGGACTCAGCACATTTCGATCTACCTCTGCCCAATATGGCACGCTTTACTGTCTGCTTTGCGGAAGGCGCGAAAAAGCGCCGCAACTGCAAATAAATTTTCTACTACTCCGGCAGCCGTAAGAAGTCCGACGGCTACTTGCATAAGATGGTGTGTGGCAAGTTCACCAAATTTGCCACGCCGCATCCTCGGCCATCCGACGAAGCGTTTCTTGCAATTAAGCTCGACACCGATTCCTATGTCCCGAAACTTATTTGAGTTCAAGGAGGAGCGGCCTGGAATATGCAAATCGTAAATCAAGGAAACGCATTCAACATCCCGAGCAAGATTGACTATATTGGCGCTAAGGAGCCTCCATTGGTAGAGGAGAAGAGAATCCACGAGAACGCGATCCTTTCTCTTACGAACCTCGAGGATACGGTAGCAATCCACTACCTCGACGCCTTCAAAGGACAGAAGCTAAACTGGTGCATCTCGAAGCTCACAAGGGACAGGGAACATACGGTTGGTGTAGACCAATGGCTATCTTGAGCTGGCCCGGATTGGCCTCGGAGGCTGTTGTGTACAGGAATGTCACAGCCGCCGATCTTCACTTTGCCGCAGACTTATTCAAGTCATTGCGTGGGAGCAAAGGAGCAGTACTGCTCGAGGATTATCGGGCGGTCATGCTAGCTAGCGAAGTGGATACACTCATGCAGGGGGCACCTAAGTGTTCTCTCGCAGTAGTCGCAAACTGATACCCTCTCTTCCGCGGCAAAGCAACCTCAATCTCGACAGAAGTCAAGGTTCCGATGGTTACATGCAGATACAATACAACCCTCTCTTCTCCCACGCCAGACAAGGAATGAAGCCCCCAATGAATAACCGTCAGCGCTGGCCATAAATCTGGATATTAGCACCTTGAGCGAGAACTTGGGTAGTGTGGGCAAGACGGTCTGGTTTAAGAACAGTGTAGGATATGTTCTGGTGGGCAGAGAGAATGGTCAAGACATTACTGAGAAACATAGATCCGGGGACAAGACAGTTTCTCCATACTCAGACTAGACTGGGAGGAGTGCTCTTGATACTGAGTGTAACCAGTGATATGGGAGGTCTTTTCAGTTTGATGGAGATGCTTGCGAATTGTTGTGGAGGAGAAAAGACATGCTCCTTTTGAACATGATCTTTGCCATCATGTCACAAAGAATCGAACTCGTTTATGAAATCTGCTGCCTTTCCACAAGTGATTGTACAAACTATCTCCGTGGCCGCTTATTCTTGTCTTGTCTTCCCTCCCTCGTAATTTTCGCTTCCAAGTTCTCTTCGACAACAACCTTGGCGTCTCAAAAAAAACATGTCACACCAAGTCAACAACCTCGTTTGGGATCTGTTCTACTTGATCTGGTAAATTTGACACTCCCATGCCCTCCGCATATCTAATACAGCGTTTTCCGTTTCTCCTTGCCCAACGCGCGCATTGTTGTCACTTTCAAGACCTCAACCTGCAGTCACCTTTGTCACGCTCCAGACATCTACATCTTCTTCAACCCCGATTGAGCTTTGCTGATCACATTATTCCAGATTATACATCACCGCGAATGTAATTTTGGATAGGCGGACTTTCTCGTTGACAACACCTCTTCAATTTCGGGTCACTTTCGAAAACTGCCTGGACTTCGTTTAGAGCTATCTTACGATTTCGGCTACCCTTCTTGCAACATCACGAGAATTCAGCAAAATTTCGAACATTCCACCCTAATACACCTTCAACATCCCAAATCATTGGGTTCATTCTCCTTGACAATATCATCAAGTTTACTCGAGCTTTCGAATTTTCCAACGAAACCACCTTCATTACCTCAACAGTCACTGTCGCCTCACTTGACAACATGCCTCTTCTTCGATGTACCGTCTGCAATATCAACAATGCGGCGGAGTGCTCTGTCTGCAAATCTGCTGCATACTGCTCCGAGAAGTGTAAGAAGGAGGACGAAAGACTTCATTTGATGGTCTGCAAGCAATTTGCTACGTTTGTCAACAAGAATCCTCGCCCTTCCGAGAAGGCATTCATTGCGATTAAACTTGAGCCGGAGTCGAAGGTTCCCGAACTAGTTTGGGTTCAAGGACGCAACTACAATGACTTCAAGATCGTTGAGATGGGTGCCTCTTTCAATCAACCGGTCAAGTACACCTTCCTCGGCGACGATGACCCACGACCCAACGAAGTCCGAATCACTTCTCACTCAACTCCAAAATTTGATCTTGATCATACCGTTGCCTTCAACTTCCGTGACGCGTTCTTCTACGATGGCTCGAAGACCAATGAATGTGTCGCCAATATGGCGAATGGCAAGCATAAGCACCGCTGGTGCGGTCGACTCGTCGTTATTGCTTGGCCTGGCCTCGAGCTTGAGACAAATGTCTATCAAGATGTCACTGCTGCTGATCTCCATTACGTTACGGACTACTTCAAGTCTTTCGGTGACGGTCTCGGTGTTAGCGAAGAGCTGAAGATTGGTGACCAGCCTGTCGACTTCGAGAAGACTACCGATGTTTCGAGGATGATGCAGGACCTTTTCGTCGACGGCAGAGTGAACGAGCAAACATGGGGCGTTGTCATCTTCTGCAAAGGTAGCCAAAAGTTCCAGGGCAAGCCGAAATACGCACCCATCTCCGTCGTCGCAGGACATGGCATCTTTCAGTTGAAGGCAACGGAGCTCTCGAAGGCGGTGAAACTTCCGTTCATGACCTTCAAGCATTTCGGTGCCTCGCCGAAGTATGATGGCCTGGGTTGGAACCCATTGGCAAACCCAGTCGCCTCGGCTATGAACCTTGACCTCCAAGTCTTGAGCGATACCTGGGGAGGGGTGAATAACAAGATGTGGGATGATGCCGGTGATATCATTGTTGCGAGGGAGGACCACAAGGACATTACAATGCAGCAAGTTGAGGCTATTGCCCAATTTACTCTGAAGATACTGGAACTTGGTACCAAGCAGGTCATTGCGGAGCTGGTGGACTCCGAGAATCAGGACAAGAAGGCCAAGGCTGCATTGCGATGCAAGTTTCTTCAGGAGGAAGTCTCCAAGGAGAAGTTCGAGAAATTCTTCGTGAAGTACAAGGTTGACAAGATTAGGAAAAAAGACGAGACTTGGCGCGGAGTTGTTTCTCCTTATTCTATTTGATGGGATGCACAATCTTATGGTCTGTGTGATGAGGTTTGCTGGCTTGACTCGGTTTTGGGGTCACTCGTGAAGTCTCGGAAAGAGACAAGACTTCAGATTAGAGAGAGATTTCTCTGGAGTTGTACATCAGGTCATACACCACACAAAGGAATGAACTTGAAGCATGCTGGAGGACCGAATTCTATTTGGCATTCAGCCTTACTCATCATACTGGTCCGTGACCAATACCGATCTTCCCTTCCTCCCCTATCTCCGTGACCCCCTAACTTCATTATGCCTCCTCGCATCCGTCGTGATACTCTCCAGCTGCTCCTGAAAGTCCTTCGTAATATAAAGCACCTTCTTCAGATGATCAACTGTCATCCTAGCATCCCCATTCTCCCGCTTTGCTCTACTCCTTGCCAGACTCAGCGCACTCGCAACAACATTCCGAATTTGTCTCCCATTGAGCTTATCCCTCGAAGCGTATTCGTCTACGAATTCCAACACTTTGTTGTAATCTTTAATGGATTTGGGCTCGTTCTCCTCCAGCTGCCGCAAAAACATGCGGAATACGTTTTGCTTTTGCTTCTGATCCAAGTCTTCGTAGCGGATTGCTAAATGGATGCGGGATTGCACAGCGATGTCAAGGGAGGTTATGCGATTGGTGGTTAAGATTATGATGCCGTCGTAGTACTCGAGGACTCGTAGTAAGACTAAACCCGTGAGCGACCTGGCGTATCAGAGGGGAGGGGGACTCACCTGACACAAGTGCATTCCTGTTTGGCTCTGACTCACTCGTTCGTGATTCGAGGAAGACATCTGCTTCGTCGCTGGGTCTTGTCGGTTGGTGCCAATGGAAGGGGATTGGAGGACTTACACGAGGAGAACGGCTTCCCATTTTCCAGCTAGATAAAACATTTGCTCGAGGTTTCGCTCTGCTTTTGAGGCGTCGAGACCGATTTCGGCGACGCTGACGATGAAGAGTGGCTTGCCTGTCGCTTCTGCGATGGTTTCTGCTGTGAGCTATGAAACGTCAGTGTCTCTGAGTGCAAGTTGGACGAGTGAGGGGTCAAAATCTTACAGTCTTCCCCACGCCGGGAGGACCTGAGCAATGTCAGCGCTGGTAATTCAAAATGTTGGCACAAGCTTACCATGCAGCAGCAAAACAAGACCTTTCCCTTTATCCTCCACAACATCCTTAACCTTCAACCTATCATTCTGTCCTCCTCTCGCCCCATGTTCTTCTACCAATGCCTGAATCATAATCTTGTAATCTTCATCCAACTGGAGCTTCTCCCTGAACAAGGACATGCTCGGATCCGGTACTTCGGTTGTCTTGTCCACGTTGAATTGACCCCATATCTTCTCCCTGGTCGAGTACCCAAGTATTCGAGGTGGATACAATAGAAACTCATCTGGACCTGGTTCATGGTCTTTTTCTTCATCGGCCTGATCTCCAAACCAGTCTCCAGTAAACCATGGTTCAGATTCGCCAAGGATGAGATAGTCGGCACCTATTCGAATGGTTAGCGAAGCTGGAAACGTACTTTGATGAGGCATGTACCGAATTGCAAGAAGGCTTCTGAGTCAACAATCACCGGCCCTTTGACCATGACTGTTTTGCGCTTGTCCCCTGTCTTCGGCTCCTCTTCATCATTGTTGGTGTTGTCGTTTTCCTGGAAGTATTAAAACAAGAAGCTCCAATCAGTTGAAATGGAACTTGCCTGATCTTTGCTGTCCTTCTTTACAACACTCCTTCGCTCTGACAATGCAGGACCATTATAGATGTACATCTGGCTTGCGCCGGATGGGGATCGAACAATCTTGTTGTACTTCGCTCCTCGATCCTGAAGCGACTTGCAAAGACTTTCGATCTCTTTCTCTGAGCCATCCATGTAATATTCAAGCGGGTAGCAAGGAAGCTGACTGATATCTTTTGTCCCCCAGTACCGATCAATATTAATATCATAAAACACCTTTGTCATCGCCTTCCCTTTCCAATCCCAGCACCAAACGGAGACAGAACGCCTCCTTGGCACACGATTGAACCTCGGAATTGGTGCAAGAGCTACCTCGAAAATTTGGAAGGCGTTTTGGAACAACTTGGCAACGACTTTGGTCCTGGGCTTGAAAATCGACCACATCGTATCATATGTTGTAATATTGGCCTTGATGTTTGACTCTCGGGTCTTGAAGTAGTTTTCAAGCTCTGGGGCGGCTTCGACGCATTCGAGTAGCTTCAAAAGATCTGTACGGGCTTGCTTCTTCTCGCCTTCTTCCCCTTCAACAGGCTTGGCGGCCTTCTTTAGCCCTTCCCAGTTGTGCACCTATACAGTAATTTAAAAGCCGATCAAGTTGTGGAAGATGGAAATGGTTCTTACCAGAGGGGCATAGGGAGCAAGGATATTAACAGTCTCGCCCTCAAGATTTTGTCCGGGGTATTCTGTGCCAACGACTTCCTTGACCAAGTTCCGAAGCCCTTCTGCCTCAAGATCAACTTCACTGTTCGCATCGCGGATGTCGCCTTGGTCGAAATTTACGATTTTCTTCCTGAATGTGAATGCAATTTCTCCATCCTCTGCCTTCTTTCCATCAAGGCTGACATCAACATCGACGTATGCTCCATCCGTTTTGTCCCATTTTCGGACCACGCTTCTGTACCTAGATTTTGGGCCTTTATCTTCGTCTTCCTTCTGTTCACCGGTTTTCTGTAGAGGTATTAGCTGATGAAACTTTGAGGGGGGCGGAGATGCAGGGGGTTGATATCATACATCTTTCTTCGTTTTCTCGTCATCGCTGCTGTCATCGCCGTCCTCCTTCTTCTCGCCGCCATTAGCGGCTGCAGCTACAGGCGGAGGAATGATCACTGGGGCAGCAATCGCGGCCTCAAGTTGAGCAATCCGTTTCTCGAGCAGCTCCGTGTATCTGGACTGCAGATCTGCGAACTTTATCTCCGCGTCAGACATTCTCAGTGTCTTGGCCTCGACAATTTGGGAGAGAAGATGGGGACTCTATCTAGAAACGCGAGTAAGCACTTTAGCAATGACAATAGGACGTCCTTCGCCCTGACGACCGACACCTACTTTAAGTGGAGAGCTCCCCTTGGCGGAACCCCCGTCGGCGGCGCAGGCCCTGTCAGGAGAGGGGCCGCGATGCATGGCCCGCATGTCACGGTTTCGGGGCTGAGTCTCCCACCCTTCACCACTTTGGGGGCGGGAACCTCTCCATCCTAACCGCTTACTGGATGAAGTTGGCAAAATCATGCAATTGATGAATCGATCTGCATGATGCAGTGAGATTTTCACCCCACGTCGACGTTGACCAAAATAGCATCTTGAACAGCAAACAGCAGGCAGCAGACGGGTGACAGATCACTTCCACACTGACAGCAAACATTGTGTTTTGGCGGTGTGTGGAACATTGTGAACCAACAAAATGCATCGGTCCGTTCCGCATACTGCTCACAGCTGGGATGACTGGTGGTGTAGGGGATGGAGGGGCCGTGTGGTTCAATCCTCAAAGCCCCGCACGGGGTCAGGAGCCTTTCCCCATCCTCTCCCTGGCCCCTGATGCCAGCGCAAACCCTGTCACCGAAGCCCTGGCAAACCTATTGGTTTCCTGAAAACCGGACTCGATTGAGTACAACATGCGCCGCAGTCACGCAGGCCAAGGCCCAAGACCGCTCGGACTTTCAGATTCCTCAACCTCCGATCCTCCGTCCACTCTGACTGCGACGATGGCGGGCTCCTTCACATTGGCGCCGACACGGAGTCCGGATCGAACGATCTTCTAATGCTTTCAGTGTATGGTTGATATGTGGATTGTATGAATGGCTTCCAAAATTCCCATGGAGGCCATTGAGGAGGGGAAGCCCGTTTGGTTTGAGGACCCAAGGAAAGCTGGCGCGAATGAGTACGTCCCTTGTCTTTCGTACAATAGCAAACCACTCGAAAAGCCTCGAAGGAACAGTTTGCGGATTTTGCGAAGCTGCTGGAGATTACAATCTGCTACCCCGCATTTGGCCTGTATAAAACAATCCACTGACATGGAATGTAGGCAGCTGCTAAAACCCGCGAAAGACGTCGTACGAGGACGAGACCAATTCAAACAAAGCTTGCAAGGCTTTCTGAAGAAGAGCCGAGGGAATGCCGACACTCCAAAGACAAAAGAAGATCTAGAGAAGGAAATAGCAAAATACGACTACTCGAATCTGAAGAACGAAGCAGTCAATATTTTGAATGCCGCGGCGCGGGTCAACTCGACGTACAACCGAGAGAGACAAGAAGGAAGGAAAAAAGTCGGGCGGATTGCGCAGGAATTTATCAACTCGTTTTCGGAGTTCTTGGGTGTATACTCGGGGATTGTCAATATTATGAAAGGTGCGGGGCAGATATACGGGGAAGTGGCGTATGAGACACTCTCGGTTTTGTTTATTGTATGTCTCCCAGACTGCTCCTTGATGGATCGCTGCTGAATCTGCTAGGTGGTCGTCAATAAGAGTGGAAATGACAGCGGCATGGCAGATTTGCTGCAGGAAATGCGGAAATCATTCCCACGGTTGGACGATTGGACTCTGATATACCCGACTCCCTCGATGAAGCAAGTTGTGGCAGAAGTTTATAAAGAGGTCATAACGTTTGCGCGTGACGCGTCGGTCTATTTCACAAGATTCAGAAGTAAGACCACTCCCGACTTTCGTGAATGGATGAATACTGATTCGTTCCCTGCAGCCCGGTTTTGGAAGGCACTTGGAAACCCTCCCGCAATGGGCATCGAGAAGACTGCCTCCGTAATTCACAGCAAACTTGCAGAGGTGACGTCTGAAGCAATGGTCAACCTGCACAAACGGAACCAACAGATTCAACTCACGGTTGAAGAATCAAAGATAACTTTAGAAGAATCGCACTCGACGATTCAACGTCTAGAGAGCATGCTAGAAGAAGCCCGACTTGAGAACGAGAAATATCGACAACAAGAAGAGCTGGAAAAAGAAAATGAGGACAAGCAGCGCCTGGAAACATTCAAAGGCATTCTAGAAATCATCAGCTACCCAACCGCGCCTTCAAATCCAGATATCTGCGCCCACATGTTGACCAAAGCCTTCGACTGCCACAAAAAGAACCACTACCAATACATGACCCGCACCCTGCTCGAGTCGCTTCCAACATACAAATCTTGGTTCGCTTCCTCGGAATCTTCGGTCCTCCTTCTCGCTGGTGAAACAAACACCAACGCACGCGCCGGCAGAGGCTATACGCACTCCTGGCTCTCACCTGCCACACTCTTTGCCGTTGACATTCTCCGCGAGAATGATGAAAGAGGTGCATATTATTGCTGCCATCCCGGCGCGAGGACGGATGACAACGATCTCGATACCTACTTGGCAAAGGACCTGCTCATCAAACTCTCTTACAAACTCCTCGAATCCCAGCCTAAAGTTCTGAGGAGGAAGATGGCACAGCTGCAATCCATTGTCACTCAGCCGTTTTGGACACTGCTCGACCCGCAAAAACTCGAGAATCGGAGACTCGAATCATGGGAACTGAAAGAAAGACAGAGAAGCGCATTGGCCTCTTGGTTCTCTCTCCTCCGTGAGATTCTCGAGGAGTTGAAAGAGGAAAATGACGAGGGCAAGTTCACGTATTTGATTATTGATCGGATGGATCTTGTAGAGATGAAGGTGAGCTATTTTATGGATGAGCTTGTGAAGCTTGTGAGGAACGAGAATGTGAGGGTTAAAATACTGGCGGTTTTGGATACGGTGAGGGGTGAGTGGGATGAGGATTTGGGTGTTGTGGATGCGAGGGTCTTGGTCGTTCAAGGACTGGATCAAAAGCCGGCAGGGACTTTTGGACATGCGTCTCCCATTGAGGACAAGTAGAATTAACATATGAATGAGTGGGCATAAGTAATGACAACGATTTCTGAGAGCCAAAGTTGCCATAAGGTGAATGTTGCACTGAACGGGTTGACTAGCATTGTCCTGCGTTTTGAGCGACTCCGCTTCACTCTCCCATATCTGCCTTCCAACATCTGGCTCCGGCCCCTGTTTGATTCTTCCTATCCTGAAAGGTGTTTCGAATTTCCCTATCCTTTGGGTGAATCGAATTTAGTGATGCCATGCTTGAATACTAGGAAGGATCCCAACCTCCCCCTCGACACAACCTCGTCTTTCCAACTCAAACACCTCCTCCTCAGAAGGGACTAGCTATGAAGCAAGTAGCACACCCTTGCCTGGGTGTTCTTCGCGAGCAATACGGAAAGTCCATGCGTCCAAACCCGTCCTTCTCAACTTTGCAAGCTGGCGCTGATCTTCCCTGTCGATACCGACAACCCGGCGTTCCGCTGGGTTGCGTTTAAGTATGAAGACGCAGGTCCAGAGTCATGGGATGAGCCTATCCATCAGCCACACCTTGGTCCTGCGGAGAAGTCTATTTCAATCGCGTGGAGATCTCGAAAAGATTGTTGAACTCCCTACCGAACAAAAGCATGATCTGGATCACACCGTTGTGGCATATGTCCGAGACAATTGGATAAACGACGGATCCGAGCTGAATCAAAGCATACAAAAGACAATGGACGGCGAACGACCAACGAAGTAGAGAGGCCCGATGCTTGCTTTTAGTCTCCCGGGAACAAGTGGTGATCCTCCCTTCTTCCAGCACTTCAATCTGGCAGATATCCGGGTTGTGGCCGTCTTCGTGTGTATGACGGACTGGACCGGAGAGACACTGGAAATCGCTTCGTTTCGCTTTCCGGTGATGGAGTTCGTCAATTCTTCAACTTCGGAGCGAACTGGGAGGTTTCATCGGTTATGGATAGTTGGATTTAAATCCTTAATCCTTACTTCCTTAATACTTTGGTCAAGGCACGTTTCTGCTTCTAATCATAATTCAAGTCTTCACAAAATTGCCCATTGATTGCTCTTCATTCTTTTTTTTATTAAAAAAAAAGACTATTGTGTCCTGAGTGCAAAGTGTGGGAACGATCGACATGAACTTGCCAGGGTTAGCTCGGATTTTCAAACCGAGAACGGGTTGTTCCCATTGATGCCTGCCCCATGCTGCTGAGGAAGCACCCTATTTCCCTCGATGTCCCTTGGCTCAAAATCTAAGCCATAAAATGTCATCTTCGCCAACTCCATGCCATAATTCTTAATGAGCCAATGCGCCATCATATCCATCCCAGCACAGGCACCTCCCGAAGTCCAAATCTTGCCGTCTTCAACCCACTGCTTCTCCACCCAGTTCACCTTGGGCGCCACCTTCTTTGCAACCTCCAACACGCCATGATTTGTCGTCGCAGTCCTCCCATCAAGAACACCGGACGGCGCAATCGCCAATCCACCAGTGCAAGTCGTAAACAAGTGGCCGCCAGCCTTCACGTGCTGTCTGATGAACTCCGCAAAGCGATCAGGGAGCACGTACTTCGTGGGGTCTGGGCCGCCGACGAGTAGGAAGTCGAGGGGAGGACAGGTGTCACAGGTCGTTGTTGGGACGACTTTGAGGCCGCCAGTCATTTGGACCGGGTCCATGGTTTCGCCAATGTGGTGGAATTTGATATCGATGGCTTTATCAACCATCTCGGAGGCCCCAGGGAGGCCAGCGGCCGCCAGAGAGGTCATGAGTTCCTTTGAGGAACAGGAAAGAATGTCGAGAGGACCGGCTACATCGATAACTTGGTATTGGATCATGAGAAAGCCAAAGTTGAGAGGAGCCATGTCGAAGAACGTGTTGGAGTGATGAAACGAGACTCTTTTGATACAAGTTGATTGAAGATTGAGATGTTGGAATGGAGCGCGGGGAAAGGTCTTTATAGAGACTAGATGGGGAGTTTGAGCTTGTTTAGAATCTCTGGTTGAGCATATTTCATGGGAATATTGACCCGGATATTGTAGGATATACGATTTCGGATATAGAGAACACGAAGCAGCCGCGTGGCACTGCTAAAAGGAAGCAAAAGTCGTCCCCCACACCCGTTCGACAGACTTCATTATGTCTCTAATATGCGCAAAAGTTATTGTATCTCCGAAGGACCACGTTGACATCCGTCTCCGGAAAGGTTGAGATTTGAGGCCTGGCACGAGCCGCGAGCGACTCGGGTGAGGGCCGAAGTCTAATGACAGCAATATTAGATTTGTATATTTTGAAAACAAGAACTTATTATTGTATATTTCGTAAGGTAGTCTATTCTACCAAAATCGGTGGACCTCTCGAAAAGCAAGAGAAATCGAGAAGCAACGAATGATCAGAAAAGATGAGCACGTGATCACATACACACATCAGATCAGTCACCATTAGTTTAAATGAGACACAAGCCTCTAATCACTAAAGCACCGCCATCAGTTGGTAGAATTGTAATTGGAGATAGGAAGGTCGGTAGTCTCGGAGAGGTGGGATCTTCGCATAAAATAGACTTTCGCGAGATGGAGGCAGGGTCAATTTAGCTTTGAATTAGTTTTAAATCAAGGCAAATTGAGGAAATTCGTGTTGGCCGTTGATCGCTCTAGTTCAGATAGGTGGGGTAGATGAGAGACAGAATTAAAAGCTCTCTCGTGACCTTCGACGCTCCTCCATCTGTTGACCATCTGGCATATATTCTTTGTCAACCCATGCCTGGTACACCGTCTCATGAGTCTGCACCGGCGGTCCATCAGGCTCAGGATCATTCTCAATAATAACCTCTTTCTCGACCTGAAAGACTACTCCCTCATTCCGAGTCCTTCGCATGGCATACAAATTGAAGCCAACATACCAAAGCAGACCAAAGCCGAGTATACTCCACGCAACGGTCGGCGTCGTGAACCAAGGGATGACAACCTTGTTCTTTGCATAGCTGCCGCTTGGGGGAACCCAAGAAGCAATGATTGGGTATGCACTGCCGACTGCAAATATGATTGCGCTGATGATGCTGAGATACGGATTGAAATTAGACTTCCTTCTCCAACCTTCGCGGCTGCTAAATCGCAGCTTCAACATTCCGATGGCGATAGCACACCCGAATACTGCAATGATTGTG
The DNA here is from genome assembly GCA_021399475.1 of Hyaloscypha finlandica. Taxonomy (NCBI): domain Eukaryota; kingdom Fungi; phylum Ascomycota; class Leotiomycetes; order Helotiales; family Hyaloscyphaceae; genus Hyaloscypha; species Hyaloscypha finlandica. The sequence goes on from JAJTUR010000179.1 coordinate 80,206, forward strand.
TAGGAGTAGAGGTTGACGAGGGTTCCATAGGCAGTTGTCGGGTCCAGGCGGATTGTCGCAAGGATCATGATGACGGTGAAGACCCAGTGAAGGAAGAGCGCTCCAAAAGGAGTTTCTTGAGAGTGCTCTTTAGGAGCCATCCATGGTTGTTTTAGCAGCCAGTTGAAATTCCTGGTGACGAACGCATGATTGCCATTTTCGATCCAGGATAAAAAGCGTCCAAAGGAAAGGTTCTTTGTCTGGGCGAAGAATTTCGCGTTGGGAAGGATTCCCTCTTTTGCAATTTCTTGTTTCACTGAATCCCCAATTTAGCGATGCGAATCAAGAGGAATGTACTTTAGCTGAGATAGCGCTGACCTCTTGCTGCTGTAAATGTCATAACCACAATATTTCCAAGACTTGAGATAGCCATGAATGCAGAAAGAATACGCTGGGGAAGGTAATGATCTTTAGACAGAGTTCCATAGGTTAATTGAAAAAACGAGAGGGCAACGTTATTGGATGGATCCAGCTGAGATTCTTTCGGAACCACTACCATCTTCACACAGAAGTCAGCATGTAAATAAAACATCCTGGAAGACAGTCATTGTACTTACGTATGCAACGTTGACAAGAAGATAAAGAACAATGATGATTGTAACACCGATAGATGTTCCAATAGGCATTGTCTTCCGTGGTCTGCGGATCTCGCCAAGCACCTGGATCCGGTCAGTCTACTTCCGTGAGGGTGCTAATGGGTGATCAAGGTAGCTTACATAGTTGGGCTGGTCGAACCCAGTCCAAGCAAATATTACTGCAAGAAAAGCTTGAGTGTATCCGTAAGACTCATTCGACGAATTTGCAAAGGAATGGTTCAATGCCATATTATCACCCGCATAAGTCGTTGTGTGGAAAGCACCGGCCCAAGCACATATTCCCGTGATGATAATCAACAGTAGCATGAGAACCTTGATCAATGCAAATATGTTCCCTAACCAAATGCCACCTCGACGAGAGAAGGAGTGGATAAGGCAGGCAAGAGTTGCAGCTGCAATCGCGATTCCTCTAACCGCACTATTTGTTACAGGGACATTGGCGGCTTGGAGAACGCGAATCCCAAAAATTAGACAATTGCCCGCCATATTCCCAAGTATGATGTATGTGATACCGAAGACACAGGTAACGAAGAGGACAGTTCGGGGGCGATAGGCCGGCCAAGTGAAGACATATTGTAACTGTGCCTCATGAGCAGGTCATTTTCGACCTTGTGTAAAGATCTTGAGCAGACTTACGTAGTTTAGTGTGCCCCCAGAACGTGGAATGCCCTGTTCCACGTCTCGGAAAAAATGGCGTGGTGTCGAGAGGCCGAACTCAATATTCAAGTGAGTACCAGCAATCGTATACACGGCGCCGGCGAGCCAGAAAAGGAGAGTAATGCCCACGCTTTGCGTCCCACGCATAACCGTCGACGGAGAATTGAAGATTCCAGTGCCTGTGATTGTCTCATCAGCCTTCAAGTTCAACGAAGGATATTAACACAAACCTATAACACGATTGACAACCAACGCAATTACATCCCAGTATCCCAATCTGAATCGTTCTTCTGGGGCCTTCGTGATAATCGCATTTTTGGTGTTTTCCGGCAGAATTACACCGATTGCGGAATCAACACTACTGTTGTCGTCTCGATAGTGAGGATCACTCCCCAGATCAGTACCTTGATAGGTGTCTGAAGCCATTGTCTTAGAAGTGCCTTACACAGAAATGAAGTTGGGATTGAAAATAATCGCTCCAACATGAATGAAGATAACCGGAAAGGCTACGAGAGGAAGTCAGAGACCCAAGCAATTCCATGAATGAAACTCAAGCGAAGATTCCCTCGTGTCGGCCCACAAGGCTCTGAAGGATTGTGGCTTACCAGGCTCTCCTGCAAGGCTTGTGTCGTTTTCACTTGGTTGTGGCAGGGCGCCAAGGAAATCCTTTGAAACGTTGTGTAACCCATCTTTAGATAACATTGGACTTTTAGCCCTCTCATGCAAGCCACCAATATTCTAACCCCAGCAAAAATCGTGCAACAATTTGACAAAGGAAGCGAGTCAAGCGACCCAGGGGACTCCTCTGAAGCTGGGCGTAATAAAAAGGCAGCTTTGAACACCACTGGAACCCATTCTTTTCATGCAGGCTTGCATATGAGTCTTCCATCACATTCCACAACGTTGTCTGAATTCTGCCCCCCCTCATCTCATCACCAAGTCGGGAGCGCCAAGGGGAAAATACGGGCCCGGTGAGGCGTCGCGTGCATTGGATATATTGACGACGCACATGACTCTTTGGTCTCCTCATCCTTTCATGCCCTTCCTCACTTGCACTGAAGACACTTGAGTGATAGCAACAATAAAGTGCACCAAAGCGACCACCAAACGAACGTATTTCCAAATGAACAAAGCCCAGAACTTGTGGCTGGAGCGCCACTAGCTAGCTGGTGTACCCCGCCATAGGCTTACGAACCATGTTTTCTGCCCTCGACATCATTCATGCTGTCAGATTTGCGTGGGATGTATACAATTTGGGGTGGAGTGAAGAGCTGAACGCAAGTAGGTAACATTTTCTGTCATGCCGGAGCCTGTTTTTGGCCGATGCATCTGGGTCGATGATCGTTTTGTCAAGGCGCTGGAGAATGCTAATTGTGCGTCCTTCTCTCAGGCAAGCAATATGAGGATTTCTGGAATGATGTAAGAAGTCTTGCTGAAAACCTCCAAGATATTTCACGTGTTGTCGAGAACGCCAAAGCGACATGGACTCAACAATCTCTTCAACTTGTGCGGTCCCCTGGACTGCCTTCACAGAAAGATTGGGATCTTACATCCCTGCGCGAGATAATTGGGGACTACCACAAAACACTTACAGACTGCCGGAAACTACTCGAGGAGAATCCCGAGTTTCGGAAAAATCGCAACTTTGCTTACAATATTGAATGGAATAAGGTGATTCAGCCGAAAGTTGAGCTTCTGCGGAAGAGGCTGGAGTTTCACAACACCAAAATTTTAGTTCTCTTGAGGCCTTTGGAGTTAAACCTTCTTTCCGAGATTCACCGAGATCTCGCAAACCGTATCGATGCAGTCCATCAAACTCTCCTACAATTGCGTGGTCTCCTTATCCCCGACGTCGAGCAAGCCATCTCTGAACAAGAAACTGCAGTTGTGGTCGATCTAGATGTCCCTGACGAAATTGAGAGCAGGTTTCGTTTGGCAGCCGAAAGGTCATATCCCGAGATCCGGACACCCGGAAACTTCCCTCTGCATGCTGGCGCCGATTCATTCGTTGAGTATTTCGAGGAGAGTACCAAAAGCTTCACAGCGAGGGGAAGCTTTCTTGATGCACGAACACCACCAGCGCAACAGTACCTCGCACTTCTCAAATGCATTTGGATAATGAGATGCCTGTCAAATTGCGAGGCGCTCCGAAGCGCATCAGCCGATTCCCAATGGCCCGGTTATGTACATCAACTGAGGGAGGATCTCTCCATGGAGTGTCAACGTTTCAAGGCTCCAACCCCTCAGGCACAGCGATTGATTGTTCCAGATCTGAGCGGAATTAACAATGACGTTGCATATGACATCTGGCCGGCGGAGAATATTGCAGACTACATGTCACAACACACTGAGGAGCGAGCCTTGGAGGAGGTCCTGAAATTCCCAATGCCGAGTCAATCTGAGTCCCTGCATCGGGAACTGAAGATTTTGCGGCTGGAATCGACCAGATACCGCCTTGTAGAATCCGTTGAAGACAAAAGCACTACGCCAAACCGTCGCCAAGAGCTCAAGATGGAAATTGACCTCAAGACGGTGAATTTCATGCCTTTGTACGCAATTCCAAGCTCAAGACCTAAAGCATTGGAGGTCATGATAGCTTCACCGACTGCAGACATTACTCCGGCTTTCCTCGAGCCCAAGCACATCTTCAGCCTCCAGCATCTGCTGACAGGGTACAAAGTGTATGGGCGATATGACCAAGGAATGGTCACAGTGTCCTTCACTATCCCAGGCCAACCTAAACCACTTGAAGAACATGGGAGGCTCCAATTATGGTTGCCGCACCCGTTTCGTAGTTCGTCAACTCCCTCTTCCGGCGCTTCAAGCATTGCTCCGAGCCGATTTGGCAACAGCCGTACCAGTCTCGGTACTGGGATCGAGACCATGTCACTCAATAGTCGCAGCGAACGTACTCCCACTCGGCTCGTCAGTCCCACAAGTCCATTGGGCCCTGCTAGCTCTATTTCCTTCAGCATGTCCAGGAACTCGTCCTCGGCGAGTTCTTTCCGCGAGAACGCAATGTCTAGCAGAAGGGGAGGTCCTTCAGCTCCGTCGGTTGCTGATTCAATCAATCGAAGTAGAACATCGACATCAATGGGTGACGCTCGAGAAAGCATGACACCAAGTCGCATGAGCTCTCAATCCACAACAAACAAGTTGACAAAGACTCAACGTCCACCAAGCATAGCCCCAAGCACGAGGACGACATCAAGTGTCACTTCCCACACCAGCATGTCTTCAATCACAACTGTCAGTACGGGCACCGGTAGAGCACAGATTCACACCAAACCGGCGAAGCCATTGCTGGTCATTTTCCTGAAAAGTAAAGAAGTAACACAAAAGCTCGCAATTGTCGCCATTCAGGTTGACGAGAAGACGGAAGTTGAACGGGAGCGTTGCGGATGTCGGTCTTCTAATAGCAAGTGCGAAGATAGTTGTATTGAGAGATCCGGGGGTAGTTTGCTTGCGCAACGTTGGGATGCGGATCGGCTGGGAAGCTGGAACTTGGCGAAGTTGGGTGTCGAGCAAAGAAAGGAGTTGCCGGAAGATGTCTGGGATGATTTGAAGAGAGTGAAGCTGAAGTTTGATAGCCTTGAAGGTAAGTTGTGCCTTCCCAAATTCCTTCTCGAAAGATGTTGGCGTTGACCCAGTCCATTAGATCGGCTTAAGTTCAGTGGGAAGCCTTGCCGCTGCAAACCGCTGATGCAGCATGATCTATCAACGTGCGTATTGGAGGGGCATCACGGCGTCTTTGGAATTGTCAAACAGATAGGCAGCCAGAATCTGAGAAACTACCATCAGGCACGCGAGGAAGCTGTGGGACGGAGCATCGAACTTGCCCCACTGCTTGAACACGAGTATTGAGATACTAAAGCCTGTCAAAATCAAGCTCTAGACTTGAATACTGACTGCCGTTGTGTTTCGGCCAGTACTGCTGATGTTGAGGTTTTCATTGAATGGAGGAAGGAACAGAAGGAAAGGAGAAGAGATGGACGGTGAAAACGGAATGCCACGTTTCGAGCTAAGACCTTGCACTATGCTCGACAAAGACGGCGGGCCAGCAGCGGGAACTCGTGTCTCTTTCTCCTTCAAGACCTCCACTCATTTTCAACGAAAAGTTCAGCCTCCCGACACCAAGTTCCACGCAGAATGACAGTGCTCGGTGAAAGGTGGCGAAGAGGTTCCTCAGGCATGAGCATAAAACATGGTTGCCGTCTGCCATGAAAACACTCGTTAAAGGGCCCCAGTCTTCTGCTCTACGCGGATAGCATTTTAGTTCTACTTCTTCAACGCCAAGATGCCTCCATCAGAGACAATACCACTCAATCTTCCTCCTGCTACCGCATTCAATACTTTTAGTGTTGAGAAGCAGAGTCACCCCGGCCGACAACGAGCCAAATTTGGCCTTCAGCGTCGACGAGAAGTAGAAGCTGTGAGACGAAAGGGCGCGTGTTTCAATGTTTGAGGTGCTCAGTTCTCCGCATTCCAGTCAGTTTTCTGCGCTTCAGAGTGGGCCGTATGTTAAGGGAGATATAGTGCTCACGTGATGACATCTGCGTCTCGTGCCAACAGCTAGTTGTCCATGCACATCAAAGATATGCGTTGACGTTCTCGGCATATATTCGGACTAGTACACCTGATGCAAGTATTTTTGACCTCCGTGAGATCCCTCCACTGTTGAGATATGCTCAAGTCAGCTGACCAAGCAAAGACATTCCGCCTCCAGGCGAAAATCGAGACATCATACTCACAAAGAGCGAACAACTGCGTACGTAACAGCTTTGCTAACTGCTGGAAGTGTTATACTTGCATGACTGCGCCAACACTTGGGCCCTGCATAGAATGTAATGGCGTTGGGATTGTGAGAATGCTAATTCCAGTAAATACGGACGCTTCATCATCTTCGACGCTGGGTAGTGCACCAAGTTACCAACATCACGGAAGCACCTACTTGTCTAAAGGAAGAAATCTGCTCCCTATGGCCAATATGCGGTAAATGTTGTCAAAATCCAGGCGCTCATCAACCTCGTCATGGACGAGACCAAGGTGCATATTGAAGATCGCGATGGCACACTGAGGGAATACGTGAGTAAAGAAAGTATAATCGGAAAGTCTGTTGGAAGGTGGTTTTGCTTCCGCTGTGGAAAGTGAGTCGCTCCTGCTTGTTGCTTTCATGAATACTGACTGAAGCTAACTGTTCACTTAGTCCAGTGAAGTCTGTTCCTGTGACTAGACCTAGACTGGTAATTGTGAAATTGAGCAACTTTCCACGCTTTCCAGCGCCGGAATTTGAGACATTTGCTTTGCATAGGCATCTGAGAACGCCATTAGTATAAGATTAAATTGGGCGACGAAAAATTGTAATTTAGAATCTGTAGCTTCTCCTAACGTCTTTCACCAGGGCACGAAAAACAAAGGGCTGGTAATGACCTTTCCGCCGTCCCATTCCCGACCAACAAAATACACATCACGCCCACCGGCGTTTCTCTTGAGGACTAGATCTAAAGATCCTTCCACTCGTTTTGGGAGTGTTACATTTGGTACAGCCTCGGCTCTCACGAATAGATTAGCTCCACCCTTGATCTCTATCTTTTTACCTCCCGGTTTTAGAGCTTCATCCCATCTAGCCTCCAATTTAAATTTGGGCTGAGCCTGATGTGAATTTCCTTTCAGCGCGTCACCCACTTTCACATACCCTCCCAGTTTACCTGCAATAACAATTTTCTCGGGGTGAGATCCTGCTTCAAAGGCCAAGTCAACACCATCAAAGTCACCACTCGTTCGTGTATGGAAAGCTACACTTTGAGGTCCAATCTGGGAGATGGTCTCTTCTGGAACATCAGAAACGCCACCAAATGGCTGCATTTCCAAGATTTCAGCTCTGTCACATTGTATACTGCCATCCCAAACG
>JAJTUR010000180.1:0-85338 GCA_021399475.1 Hyaloscypha finlandica
TAAAGAAAAGGAACTTCTAACAGGAATTAAATGATTCGAGGTTTGAACGCGCTTGAACGATGGAAAATCGCAATTGAATTTGAGCACGGCATTCCAAGATCCAGCCACTTCTTGAAGATTTTGCCCTCTTACATCACGCATGGAGTCAACAGCAAATCCATGATCGAGAATTTTTCTATTCCGACAAAACCTAGTATGTAGAAAGAGAATAAGCGGCATCAATTCAATCAACAAAGTGTCTTATAAAGGACCTTCCATCTAGGCCACTCCCCCATATCCTCCTTCCACTGCCTCCTCTCTCCGGCTGTCTCAAACTCATTCCTCCCCGTCTGCAAATCTATATCCTTCACTCTAACCCATTTTGTCCTATACCAGATCTTATAGAACCCGTAAAATAGCAACACGACGGGCATCGCCAAGTACGCTGCGAAGAAATTCGTCGCTTGTTCGCCGGGTGTGGTTGCGGAGCTGCCGGCTGGGGAGATCGCGACCCAGAATTGCGCAACTAGGATGAGCAGGAGCGCGAAGAAGCCGATCCATGATCCAACAGAACCAATAGGAGACTGGTAGACCAGATCAGAGAGTTGATTTCCTTGTAGAATCCAAGCTTTCCGGAATTGGATGTGCGCCCAGCAGATGCTGGTCCAGGTGAAAATTGATGAGAGGCCGGAGAGCGCGAGGAGCCAGGTAAATGCCGGACCCTGAACGGAAGATGTGTAAAGGTAGGCGAGGAGGCCAACAGCAGCGCTGCAGGCAATGGAGACAAGGGGGCGGCCTTTGCGATCTACATATGCCAGGAGGCGGGGTGCTTGGCCTTGCTCGGCAAGGGCTTGGAGCGTGCGTGTCGCGCCGTACATGGAGGAGTTGGCTACGGAGAGGACGGCGATCAAGACTACTGCGTTCATGACGGAGTCGAGACCTTGAATTCCAGCGGATTCGATGGCGATGATAAAGGGGGAGGCTTTGGCGGAGATGTTATTGGGGTTGATAAGTTTGGGTTCTGTGTAGGGTACCAGGAGGCCTACGATCGCGATGGAGACCACGTAGAAGATGGCTATGCGCCAAAATACTTGCTTGATGGCCGTGGGGAGAGCTTTGCTGGGGTTATGCGTCTCAGCTGCAGCCAGGCCCACGAGCTCGGTGCCGGAGAATGAGAAGGCGGCCGTGACGAGGATGTTACAGAAGCCTTTGAAACCGTTGTGGAAGGCGCCGGGGTTTACCCAGTACTTGCCTCCTATGTATCCACTGTCTTGCGTGCCACCGCAGTTGATGACTACGCCGAGAATTCTGGGAATGTCAGAACTCGCTTGAAGGAAAATAGGGAGAGTCGTACATGAATCCAATGACGGCAGTGACTTTCAATATTGAAAAAACGTATTCTGCTTCGCCATACACTCTGACGCTGAAAAAGTTGATGGAGATAATGATCGCCAGGAAAAGGGTGATCGAGGCCCAACTGGGAATCGGCGAGTTCCAATACTCCAGCGTGATCGTTGCAGCCATGACTTCCAAAGGCATCGTGATAGCCCATTGCAGGGCATAATTCCAGCCACTGGCAAAGCCCCAGGCGGGGTCGATAAAGCGCGTAGCAAAAGCGGAGAAGGAGCCCGCCACCGGGAAGGTCACGGCCATCTCGCCGAGGGCCTGAACTGTGCAGAAGAGGATCGCCCCGATCACGATGAATGCCATCAAGAGTGAGGCCGGGCCTCCAGTCGCCAGAGCTGCTCCAGAGCCGATGAATAACCCCGTACCTGAGCCAGCTTCGTTAGACGTACCTCTCACGTGAGATCGGCGGTCCACACCTACCAATTGAGCCTCCGATGGCAATCATCTGAAGATGGCGTCCCTTCAGCCTCCTGATCAGAGGCGTGTGCGCGGTGTTCCACGCCGCAGCCTTAGCATTGTACATCCGGCCATTCTCTCCCAACGCTGGAGCAAATGATCGATCTGGGCCACTTCGGAAGCTGTCGAAGGCTTTGGGGGCCAAAAAGCTCTTGGTGCCCTTTGGTCGCGTGAGCAGCGGAGCAATGGTCGACGTCGACCCTGGATAAGGCTTCGGCTTCTGCATGGTGAAGTCGTCCATCTCCATTGCTGGGTGTCGTGAAGGCCGTAGGGTCTATAACGTCATATAGGTTGTGGAAGAGGTGAAGTGTGTGTGGCGGGGGAGGTTGATATTTTGATGCCAACCATAAGCTGATCTATTTCCGCTAGTTCTATCAAAGGTGGTGTGGGCCGACGCTGCCAGGCATATGCCCTGAGATAACGAAACAGAAAAGGCACGTTAATCCGTTTGAGAGCGCCAAGGGAGGCCACACTCGCGTTCCCGCTGCAAACGGACGACGCAGGCATGGCGGGGGGAGCTGGTGGGAGGGAGGGGAGGGCAGGAGAGAGACCAAAACGGGCGGGACCGTGGGAGCTCAGCCTGTGCAGCCACATGCGAGCGGCGAGCACCTCCTCGCCTAAGTTGCCTTGCTGCCCCCGTTCCCTCCCCATCACCGAATCGAGTTTGACAGGCCACAGTTGACGTGCAGGGGCTGGGGGCCAAAGACGAAAAGACGTTTCCTGTGGCGGCGCCACCTCTGCAATGTCGCCAGAGCCCTGCCAAGCCCCCGGTCAGCACGAGGATACTTTGGGCACAATGAGCAACATCCACCATCACGAGCCGACTGGCAGACCAAGCGCTGTGGGGTCCCAGGGTGTGCACCGGCCGACCACAGCAAGTCGTGACCTGCGATGTTGTATGGCTGCGTCGCATGGCTGCTGCTCCTGCGCTCATCTCAGAAGGGCTCCCAACAGCGCCGCGATCGCATTGTGTTGCTCTGTTGCCTGCCTTCCTCATCGACTTGATGGCTTGCCAGGAGTGGGCGGTCGATACAGATTCGGCACACCATCGCCCTCGGCATGCCGCGATGCGTGGGGAAGGCTTCATCACGCTCAAATAGGAAGGTCCCGACTCTTTGCAATTGCGCTTCTGTACTCTGTATGGACGGCCGACTTAGATAGGGAAAAGGGGTCGCTAGCTCACATGTTTAGAAACGCTAAGCGTGACAGTACGACAGTAGTGGCCCAGCAAGTCTTCGAACCTCCTCTTCGCCGACCCGTTCCGTTGCGGTGCGATGACCCGGCGGCTGGTTGTCTACCAGTGCCAGTACCACTTCTGCAGTTCTGGACCTGCAGGTCCTCGTACAGGGGGCTGTGATTTGCCGCTTCTTCGCTTCCCGGGGTGGCTTTCATTGCAATAAAGCCGAGCCATTCAACCTCAACTTCACCCAGGACCTCACTCGGCACCGCTGCAAACTGCAACGTCCCCCTTCTCCTGGGACCTTGTCTGTGGTTGGAAATGCGAAAGCGTCATTTCTTGGGACGGCATCGAGTCGCATCCGGGTTCGCACTATTGCGTGTACTAGGCCAGCATTGATCTGCCTCAAGTGGGCTTGGACTCGCCCACAGTGAGCCTTGTAGGGATGAAAATCCTTGCTTCTCCCTGTTTCTGTTCCTATCCCCAACTTCTTCAAGTTTCATTATGCATGCTGTGTCACTCCATTCAGTCGGCCGTCTGTCCAGCAACAAGTCCTGATTCGTGCCGTTGGGCCCATTGTCCCGGCTTCGACTGAACAATGGTGTTGGCGTTGCCAGTCTTCACCTCCCTCGCCACTTGAAGTGAATCGAGTTCACACTTCAGTGCAGACTGTACGGATGCCAAAAGACCACCATCACTTTGTCGCAAACTCCCTTCCCGTTTCTTCTTCACCATCTTCGACATTCCTCGTAAAGTCCACGCCCAGCAGCAATGGATCTCCTTCGACGATTTGTTGATGAGCCCCCAGACTTCCAGTCGTTCAGAGACGTCAAGCCCACTCTTCTCACTTGCTGGTGGTCGGCATTATATGCCATCGCCATTATTTTTATTCGTGTCATTGGGCGGTATGTCCGCGCTGAGAAGATGTTCGCGGAAGATGGGATCATGCTGTTGGCTATCATCCCCCTCCTGATTCGCATGGCTTTCACACACGTCGTACTCCTCTACGGGACCAACAATACTGTGGCGGACACGCTGTCGCCACTGGCTATCCACAACAGACAAATCGGGAGCCAATTGGTTCTGGCTTCAAGAGTCATGTACGCAGCATAGTAAGTCACGAGTCTCCAGCGCTCCAACAAGAAACCGACGAGAAGCAGTCTCTGGGCAATCAAATTCAGTGTATCGATGTTCCTCCGGACCCTCACAGAATCCGTCTGGCAACGCTCCCACCAACTCTATCTCCGCTACCTACACATCTTCCTCGCCGTAACTTTCGTAGCAACCATCATTGCTGATCTAGGAGCTTGCCAACCCTTCTCCCACTACTGGCAAGTAGTTCCAGATCCAGGACCCCAATGCCGCCAAGGCTCCGCCCACCTCTTCACAATGGGGATTCTAAACATCGCTACAAACCTCGTTTTAATCATCTTTCCCATCCCTATGATCCTGAAATCGCGACTCCCGATTAAAAGGTGTGTCCCTTTCCCTCCTTCCTCTCCCACCTTCCTCTCCCACCCATGGGGGGAAAATACTGGGTTAACAGAGAGAAAACAGCCAAGCATCCATCATCGGGCGCCTCGCGCTCCCATTCCTCAGCATAGGCTTCACAGCCTATGCAATGCCCGTCATCGTCGACAGACGCTTCGCCCAGCCCGTACGCTCGCTCCTCGCATCCATGGATATCCTACTCGCGACATTTATCTCCAACGCCACTGTTCTAGTCTCATTGCTCCAGGATCGTGGATACAAGAAGACGAAATATAAGCACGGTACTGAACGCGACGGTTTCCACGTCAAGACCACTGTTAAAGGCGGGGTGGCAGAGGGGGTGGGCAGAGTTAGGCATGAAAGGTGGGGCAGTGATGAGGATCTTATGAGAAGTGAAAGCGATGATGCGAGTGTTTCAAGGAAGAAGCAGGATGAGACGATCGTTAGTGTGGAGAGTATTGGGATGAAGGATTTGAAAAGGGGTAGGAGTGTGGGGGGCGAGAGGAGTATGGAGGGGAGCAATAATGGGGGGTCGCCTGAGGTGCCAGAAAAGGCGAAGTTGAAGGCGATTCGGGTGGCAACAACGTGGGATATCAGAGTCGAAGATGGTGGAGTTTAGATTTGTTGGAGTATTGTCTTAGAAATGGATTGTAAACTGCGCATTGGTATACTTGACCTCGCGGTCCTTTCTAGACGGAATTGAGACGAGTAGATAGACATTTGATACCAACCAATTCCCCCTCTTCCCTTGCAGAGTTTCACCAACACCTTCTTTCCATCTTCGGCGCCTCAACCCTTCCCATTCCGGCTGTCTCTTCCTGATCTGTCGAGCTACCGTACCGAGGTTCAATTCCCAAGTATCGCAAGATCCACTCTCTTCCGCTGAACCCCTCGCTTTGACATTGTCTGTGTCCCGCATCGGCCAAGACCCACGCCAATACCCGGAATTGGCTCACCTCACCTCACCTCATCACTTTATTTCCATCACCTTTCGCATTTGCAATTTGATCTCAGCTTTTTCTTCCTAATCTCTCACAATAAATTCACAATTCGTATTCTCGCATACTCGCATACGTGTGGCAAGTTGCAATCCTACTCGAGCATGCAGCAACCCGACCCTAGTACCCTTGAATTTCAACCTATTATCCTTTCTAGGAAATCTTGGAATTGAATCAATAACGAACTTTGGCGCCGCCACCAAGGCGAGATAGGAGATTTTCCAATCAATAATACATCGGAGCTTGGAATTGTCACCCAAAGCTTACTGTATCTAGGTGCCCGCGCCCCACTACCACCCCTCCTCAAGACCCCCGAATCCCCAGGTCTCAACGTCCAATTCTTGGCAAGTCGAAATATTTGGCTCTCACTCCCAAGACCTCAAGTTCACACGTCAGCTCCAATCACACCTCTTGGCAGTCTTCTCTCATCTCTGGGAACGAACTCCTAAGAACTCCAACTTGTCCAAGAGACTTCCTCAAACCGTACCCAAGCCTTGATTCCGAAACCCTCGAAACTGCTCCACTCGCACTCAATTTAGCTTTCGCCCCCATAAGCAGGTACCGCCACCTGAACGGTTCCCCTGAGCTCAGACCTCTTCCACCTCTTCCGCCATTTACCCAGCCCTCACCACCCCTACGGACCGTATGTACCGTCCTGCCGGGTTTGACAGATAAATGCCCCTCTAGACCCAAAAAACAATACTCCTATCTCTTGAACCTTGCCCCGCTTCTGTATGTACCCCCTTTTTACGCTCTATCATCAAGGTTAACAATAACATTCATGCTTACCACAGAAAATGATTCAGGCCGGGGGAACTCTTGCGAGAGTTTCCGGATCTGTTGTGTGTGAAGATGGAAGAATTACCAATTCAAGTTTCAACTTCTCATTGTGTATTTTCGGAGGGCGGTAGCTAACTCGTGCGCCGCTACCGTTTTCTAAGCGTCCGGTCGGGGAAGATTGAAGGTTCTCACGATCATGCTTCGGCCGCCACTATCGTACCCTCGGTTGGTAGATGCATTTCCTCCTCTCGGATGGGTTGATGTGATCGATCAAAGCCCTGTGGAAGTCTCGGTTCAACGAATAACAGACGGTGCTCCGCTCCACACGTCCACTTCTGAGAAGTGGTATGGCATTCGGTTTTCACACTGTGGCTGCTTATTAACCTGCCTGTCTACTGGATTTTCGGGATCCACTTCCGCACCTACCAGAGACGTTTCCGAGCACTGCTGTCATAGAGATGAGGAATATTGCTTCAATTTTCAAGCCCTCTATCCTCGCCCCTAACGAGGAGGGGGAGGCTTGATAGGGGAGACATCAACCCCTGCCAAAACACCCTTCCAAAAAGGCCAAATCCAAAAACCCGGAATATTAATTATCTGACCGGCTATTGCCAAGAAGAGCTTACTTCCTTTATGAGCGACACCATATCATTCGTTTTCATAATCAATATAATATTTCGCGAAAGCATGAGACCGGAAAGGGACGGGTATAAAACAAAACCGGCTGCGACAGCCACAACGGTAACGTTGCAAAGGTATTTCACGCAAAAATGCCATACAGCAGATGTGGTATCAGAGAAAGATTATCCTAGAATTCATATTGCAGGTAAAGTGATGCGAGTCCCTTCACCCACACCAAGGTGATGTACTTCGTAAGTTTACACGAACCAGGAAAAACCCAGTGACTACCCTCCATCCCGGTGCCAGACCCCACCTTGCTTCTAGAAATTCTCCCTGAACCTGGTTCTGATACGAAACCAAACCGGCGACTTTGAATAGGACCGAAAAATCCTCAACAAAAGATCAAGCAAGTTTGAAACAGACTCTCGTGCACTCCACTCCACAACGTCATCGCTTTTCCTGGCTCCTGTCCACTCTATGATCCCAACAGAACTCCCTTCCCAGGATTCAAGAAAGTAGAGAGGATGTGTGTACCGTGGATTGACCAACTTGAACAGTAGATGTTGGATCGCACGCTTGAGGCGTCACGTGTTTCACCCCTTTTCCTCCTCCTCGGCTCCTGCAAGCTTCACTACTCACTTCCACATGATTCACTCCCCTTGCAAGATTTTGCTTCACTCCACTCTCGCCTTCTTACTTGCTCTCTAACTAAGTACGCGTATCGCATCCGACAATACAGCAGACCAACTTCTCGGCTCTAGATGTTCCCACGCTACAGCCATATTACTAACTATCGTTAAAATCGCGTTTTTAGCCGAGAATACAAAAAACGCGTTGACCTCGGTTTACTCACTACTATCAATTACCATTCCGCGAATTACTCAACAACCACAACTCTAATTACGAAGGAAAGTTAATATATTTGATAGGGGTATCTAGTTCTACCTTTTACTAACTTGCTTAGTGGTATAGATGCCTTACCACTTGATAGTAATTTAAGTTACCCGGATTAAAGATGCTCTTCGCGAACCACCCGAGTTAATTACTCCCACATATATTACATAGCTGGCATCGAACTACCGTACGACTATCCAAATAATATATCGATATAAGAGACGAATTAATACGGGATTTCGAGTTAGACGACCTATAGGCGGTCCTTACCCGATAATTACTTGGCTAATAGAATAAGCTATTAAGCATTTATTGGACTAGATGCTATGGTATTACTAAGACGAAATCGCTAGCTTCTTATTCGACGTCTTTGGTATACAAGTCTCTTAACCTACGATATCTCAGGTTCTCAGGAGGATAAAGATCACATAGAAGAGGTTAAAAGTCAAGGTAGTATAGAGGAATAAGGAATTACGCACGTAATAGAGAGACGACCTTTAATAGTTTACTATAGATTAAATCGTTTATATAGACGAATTAGGAAGTGATAATTAAATAGGAGATTATTAATATAGATAAGCTAATTCAGGGGTTTATACTAAAGTTCATTAGTAGCTAGCTAAAAGAGAAAGGGTCTTAGTTCTCCTAGTATATACTATCGAGGGGTATATTAAGTCAGTGACCTTTTATAGTACCTATATAGTAGATATCTTTAAAGACTTTATTATTAACGATCTCTTCCCTCTCTATAACCTATATCTAGGCCCTCGTTTAGTTATTATAATAGATAACGCTTTAGTATACTAATCTCGTTAATATATAATCATTAACGCTTATAGGCGAAGAGGTATATAGGTACGCTTTTTACTACCTTACTCGCCCGATTTCAACCCTATTAAGGAGTCCTTTGGTATCCTAAAGGCCTTTATTCAACGCTATTACCGCCGTGAATATCCGAACTATATAACTTATCGAGGCTTCTTGGAGTGGGCTATAAGAGAGGTTAGTACTAGTACAGGGGCTACTAGTCGAGCTAGAGCGTATTTTAGAAATACAGGAGTATATAGGGTACCGGGTATTTAGGTTAATTTCAGGGCGGTTTTAGGCTTTTTAACCTTTAAGCTTTATATCTTTTTATAGGGGTAAATGTCAGGAAACGAGTGAAGTGTACTATTTAGTATAATTCGATGAAAATTCACTATTTAATTATTTTTTCCGATATCCTTAGTTAATAGATTTTCATAGGAATAGAATAATTTTTATATATATTTATAGCCAAAAAAGTAGAATTAAAATATCTAATATTATTAAAATTATATCTACTCTAATAACTATATATTTTTGAGCTTTTCGATTATTTTTCGTAAAAAAGGAGCCTATTTCCAAAACCTAAGTATATAAAAGCTTATATATTACTACTCCGCCCATTATTCTAATAATAACCCCCTATAAATACCCTTCTAGTAATTATTAAAGTAGTCCATTTCTTTATCCTATATAGGATTATTCTCCCTAATATAATACCCCTTAGATTAGTAAGTATATTATAAGGTAGACTAGAAAGATAGTTATTAATTTAGTTAATCTATAGTCGATCGAGATTTGCCTATACTAAGAAGGCCTTATACCGCTATTAACTCTATTTATCTATTATATATCCTCTTAAATTCGGATACCTTCTTAATAATTAATATAGTAATTCCTGAAAGAACCCTATACTTCTTAAGAGTTTCTATAGTCGCCGGCAACTTTAGTATCTCTAGATTATTAAGGAATTATGCATATACTACATCTATACTACTCTTAATTACTTAACGGCGAGGAGGATTAGATTCGTCCTAGAGTAGGAAATCTTTGTATTTTGCTAAGGCCTCTTTATTATCGATACCCCGAATTAGAGATAAGGGCATAGGAGCTCGCTAGTAATTAATTTAATAGGTTCGATGTGGATAAGCGTAAGCTTATTGAGTATAAGGATAAGAGTTCCTATAGCTATAGCTAAATCTTAATTAAACTAGAGTAGGTAGAGCTAGCGCTATATTATAATTTATGACCGGAGCTTAAGGTTATATAGCGGGAGGAGGTACTAGTTCGATAGTAGACTAGATAGAATTAGATTTGCGTTTCCCCCTCTTTATAGTCGTCTTATTCTAACTATCTTAATATTTCATAATCTATTTAGGTAGGGGCCTATTAATAGTAACGCCCCTATTACCCATAATAATATGCTCTACCCACTTATCTTATTATAAAAGAGAGACCTTATAGTGAGTTCTATTCCGCTTTAGTTTATAGTAATAACCTCTAGTATTATCGCAAATTCCTTCCTCTCTATATAGGTATATATTAAAGATCTACGAATAAATAGTCTCCTTTACGCTTATACTCGAATCTCGTATAGCCTTCTAGGAAAGCTAAAGGTTAGTAATCGAATTTCGAGGTTTTGGAGCAAAAGTCTTATATATAGGTAGGGCAGGTTTATCGGGGATATAGTCCTTAGGGACGTCGTCTAAAGGTAGGTTCGTTAAATCGAAGAGTAGTGTTTCTCGTATAGTATTCGGTCGAGCTTTATTCATAGCTTTTAGTTCTTCTAGAGTATAGGCTTAATTAATAGTCTTAAAGAAAGCTTTAATTACGAGAGTATTATAGTTCCTATAGTCGCTATAGTACTTTATTCGACGGAGGCTAGCTTCGACAAGTTCCTATGATTTCTGATCCTTTACTTATATTATCTTATGGTTACCCTTTGGATTACTAATTATTACTACCTAATAGAGCTTTCTGGGCTTATTACTACCTATAAGATCACGATTTTCCTCCTATTCCTTAATATAATTATTATAGAAGGTGTCTTAAAGAGTATCGAGGTTATTACGGAAGTAATTACTTAAGTTAATACTAATAATAATTAGATCTCGCTCCTTCCTTCTCCCTTCTATATTCGGTGTAATTATAATCTCTATATAATGAGGCTCTTTATCCTAGCTATTAGTCGGATTAAAAGGTAGTACGGTAGCTTATCTTTTACCCTTTTAGGAAGGAGTCGTCGTCGATCTAGCTATGACTAGGGAGGTAGCTTGAGAGGGAGTACTATTAAGGTTAATAGCTAATCCACGAGGAGTTTACTTAGGAATAGGAGTAAGAACTAACGTAGGAGCTATAGGAGTAGATACCCCTAGTAGTCTTTTCGCCTTTTAACGCCCGGTACTACGATTAGAAATAGTAGGAAGTGGTCTTAACGTATCAAATACGGCAAGTGACGATTTGGAAGATTTTCGTGCCCGGCTAGAGGAAAGTATCTAATCTGGTAATTTCCCTTATACGTGCCTTAAATAGCGAGTAGGCGGCATAGCCCCCTAGCTATATACGAAGTTTTAGGAGTTTTTAATAAGTAGTAATTGAGATATTAGGAAGTAAAGATCTAAAGATCTCGGTAGGTACACGTGTTCGAGGTAATTCATAGTTCTCGCTAAAAACGCGATTTTAACGATAGTTAGTAATATAGCTATAGCCGAGAATACAAAAAACGCGTTGACCTCGGTTTACTTACTACTATTAATTACTATTCCGCGAATTACTCAATAACTATAACTCTAATTACGAAGGAAAGTTAATATATTTAATAGGGGTATCTAGTTCTACCTTTTACTAACTTACTTAGTAGTATAGATACCTTACTACTTAATAGTAATTCAAGTTACCCGGATTAAAGATACTCTTCGCGAACTACCTAAGTTAATTACTCTCACATATATTATATAGCTAGTATCGAACTATTATACGACTATCCAAATAATATATTAATATAAGAGACGAATTAATACGGGATTTCGAGTTAGACGACCTATAAGCGGTCCTTACCTAATAATTACTTAGCTAATAGAATAAGCTATTAAGTATTTATTAGACCAGATACTATAGTATTACTAAGACGAAATCGCTAGCTTCTTATTCAACGTCTTTAGTATATAAGTCTCTTAACCTATAATATCTCAGGTTCTTAGGAGGATAAAGATTATACGAAAGAGGTTAAAAGTTAAGGTAGTATAGAGGAATAAGGAATTACGCACGTAATAGAGAGATGACCTTTAATAGTTTACCGTAGATTAAATCGTTTATATAGACGAATCAGGAAGTAATAATTAAACAAGAGATCATTAATATGGATAGGCTAATTTAGGGGTTTATACTAAAGTTCGTCGGTAGCTAGCTAAAAGAGAAAGGGTCTTAGTTCTCCCGGTATATATTATCGAGGGGTATATTAAGTTAGTAACCTTTTATAGTACCTATATAGTAGATATCTTTGAAGACTTTATTATTAATAATCTCTTCCCTCTCTATAACCTATATCTAGGCCCTCGTTTAGTTATTATAATAGATAACGCTTCGGTATACTAATCTCGTTAATATATAATCGTTAACACTTATAGGCAAAGAGGTATATAGGTACGCTTTTTACTACCTTACTCGCCCGATTTTAACCCTATTAAGGAGTCCTTTAGTATCCTAAAGGCCTTTATTTAATACTATTACCGCCGTAAACGTCCGAACCATATAACTTATCGAGGCTTCTTAGAGTAGGCTATAAGAGAGGTTAGTACTAGTACAGGGGCTACTAGTTAAGCTAGAGCACATTTCAGAAATATAGGAGTATATGAGGTACTAGGTATTTAGGTCGATTTCAGGGCGGTTTTAGGCTTTTTAATCTTTAAGCTTTATATCTTTTTATAGGGGTAAATGTCAGGAAATGAGTGAAGTGTACTATTTAGTATAATTTAATGAAAATTCACTATTTAATTATTTTTTCTAATATCCTTAGTTAATAGATTTTCATAGGAATAGAATAATTTTTATATGTGTTTATAGCTAAAAAAGTAGAATTAAAATATCTAATACTATTAAAATTATATCTACTCTAATAACTATATGTTTTTGAGCTTTTCGATTATTTTTCGTAAAAAAGGAGCCTATTTCTAAAACCCAAGTATATAAAAGCCCATATATTACTACTCCGCCTATTATTCTAATAATAACCCCCTATAAATACCCTTCTAGTAATTATTAAAGTAGTCTATCTCTTTATCCTATATAGGATTATCCTCCCTAATATAATACCCCTCGGATTAGTGAGTATATTATAAGGTAGACTAGAAAGATAGTTATTAATTTAGTTAATCTATAGTCGATCGAGATTCGCCTATACTAAGAAGGCCTTATACCGCTATTAACTCTATTTATCTATTATATACCCTCTTGAATTCGGATACCTTCTTAATAATTAATATAGTAATTCCTAAAGGAACCCTATACTTCTTAAGAGTTTCTATAGTCGCCGGTAACTTTAGTATCTCTAGATTATTAAGGAATTATGCGTATACTACGTCTATACTACTCTTGATTACTTAATAGCGAGGAGGATTAGATTCGTCCTAGAGTAGGAAATCTTTATATTTTACTAAGGCCTCTTTATTATCGATACCCCGAATTAGAGATAAGGGTATAGGAGCTCGCTGGTAATTGATTTAATAGGTTCGACGTAGATAGGCGTAAGCTTATTAAGTATAAGGATAAGAGTTCCTATAGCTATAGCTAAATCTTAATTAAACCGGAGTAGGTGGAGCTAGCGCTATATTGTAATTTATGACTAGAGCTTGAGGTTATATAGCGGGAGGAGGTACTAGTTTAATAGTAAACTAGATAGAATTAGATTTGCGTTTCCCCCTCTTTATAGTTATCTTATTCTAATTATCTTAATATTTCGTAATCTATTTAGGTAGGGGCCTATTAATAGTAATGCCCCTATTACCTATAATAATATACTTTACCTACTCGTCTTATTATAAAAGAAAGACCTTATAGTAGGTTCTATTCCGCTTTAGTTTATAGTAATAACCTCTAGTATTATCGCAAATCCCTTCCTCTTTATATAGGTATATATTAAAGATCTACGAACGAATAGTCTCCTTTATACTTATACTCGAATCTCGTATAGCCTTCTAGGAAAACTAAAGGTTAGTAATCGAATTTCGAGGTTTCGGAGCAGAAGTCTTATATATAGGTAGGGTAGGTTCATCGGGGACGTAGTCCTTAGGGACGTCGTCTAAAGGTAGGTTCATTAAATCGAAGAGTGGTATTTCTCGTATAGTGTTTAGTTAAGCTTTATTTATAGCTTTTAGTTCTTCTAGAGTATAGGCTTAATTAATAGTCTTAAAGAAAGCTTTAATTACGAGAGTATTATAGTTCCTATAGTCGCTATAGTGCTTTATTTAATGGAGGCTAGCTTCGACAAGTTCCTATGATTTCTGATCCTTTACTCATATTATCTTGTGGTTACCCTTTAGATTACTAATTATTACTACCTAATAGAGCTTTCTGGGCTTATTACTACCTATAAGATCACGATTTTCCTCTTATTCCTTGACGTAATCGTTATAGAAGGTGTCTTGAAGAGCGTTAAGGTTATCGCGGAAGTAATTACTTAAGTTAATACCGATAATAATTAGATCTCGCTCCTTCCTTCTCCCTTCTATATTCGGTGTAATTATAATCTCTACATAATGAGGCTCTTTATCCTAGCTATTAGTCGGATTAAAAGGTGATACGGTAGCTTATCTTTTGCCCTTTTGGGAAGGAGTCGTCGTTGATCTAGCTATGACTAGGGAGGTAGCTTAAGAGGGAGTGCTATTAAGGTTAATAGCTAATCCACGAGGAGTTTACTTAGGAATAGGAGTAAGAACTAACGTAGGAGCTATAGGAGTAGATGCCCCTAGTGGTCTTTTCGCCTTTCGACGCCCGGTACCACGATTAGAAACAGTGGGAAGTGGTCTTGACGCATCGAATACGGCAAGTGACGATTTGGAAGGTTTTCGCGCCCGGCCGGAGGAAAGTATCTAATCTGGTAATTTCCCTTACATGCGCCTTAAATGGCGAGTAGGCGGTATAGCCCCCCAGCTATATACGAAGTTTCAGGAGTTTTTAATAAGTAGTGGTTGAGATATTAGGAAGTAAAGATCTAAAGATCTCGGTGGGTGCACGCGTTCGAGGTGATTCGTGGTTCTCGCTAAAAACGCGATTTTAACGATAGTTAGTAATATGGCTGTAACTAATCTCCACCAATCTCCAGCGACTGACAGGAAAAATAAGACGCTAAGACACTAACAAAGTTACGAAAGACCCCTCTTCAGCTATTCTCCCGCACTCAAGCCCTCTCCCAAATCCCTCCTTCCCACTCTCCTCCAAAACAGACTCCTAACATAACTTTCCTTCCCCGTGATCCCATCCCCTTCGTCTCCCTTCCCTATCTTCTCTTCGCATTCCCCAGCCCTAAAGACACGACGACACCAAGCCACATAAACGCCGTGATGGCCCAAAATGGAAGCACGATACCCCTCTATGCTTTTGCCTCGATAGAAAACCAGCTCATCAGCCGGAAACCCGAATTCGACACAGATACTCCGTTGAGCCTAATCCTCGCCTGGGATAGTACATTGTTGAAGATGTTCAATATAGCCATGGTAGCAAGCGTACCGCCGAGTGTTATAGCCAGACTCGTCAGACTCACGATGCTTGCGATTGCATCAGGGTGGTAGGCGCCGGCTGTTCAGGTCAAGCGCCAGTGATAAATTCCAGGGAGGGGAGAGCTACGGGAGGGGTGGAAGGGGAAAGTACCTCCTAAGCCAGCTATGTAATGCGCCAAATTGACACCTGCTTTTCCTGCAAAGTAGTCTCTAACAAGCGCGAAGTACAGGTGCACGAAGAAGGCCATGCCGAAGATAATGAGTATCTGCCAACAGAAATTGATGGTGTTGAGGCGTGCAGAGAAGGTTTGTGATACCCATTCTGTACTGTCGTCTGTCCTTGTGATCTTTTGAGGACCGAGGAGCAGGGTCGGAGAACCAAGTGTGCGAGCACTAAACCCACGACCGCGAGCGAGATGTTGATTATGAGGCACCATCTGCAGATTACTTCTGTCAGATATCCACCGATCACGAGTCCGATCCCATATCCGGCTCCTCCTACGATTATGAAGATCGTGTTGTTTTTGGCGTTCTCTTTTAGAGAGACCTTGTCTGTAGGATGGCTTTTGCAGCGATTAAAGCCCGGCGCGACCAATGCCTTGAAATGCGTGGCCGAGGAAGAGCATGGAGAAGGGCTTTGCGGGGGCTGCCGAGCAGAGGATGCTTCCGAGGAGCATGAGAAGCATGGAGCCTTGGAGGGCGGAATTGCGACCGAAGACGTCGGTAAATTGGCCCTAGAAGGGGATGAATGCAGCTGAGGTGAGGTTGAGGGCTGAGACGATCCACTTGAATTGGGATAGTTGGTCTATTCAGATTTCAGTGAAGCACTTGACTTTGAAGAGACTTACGGAAGTCTAATGCGATGAATGGTAATGCTCCGGCGATGATAGCGACATCGAGTGATTGGACCAAAAAGGGGAAGAAAAGCCCAAGCATCAGCCGCCTTCGGTAGGGATTCATTTCCCTCTTTCCATCTTTGCAGATATCGCATTCGGCTATTTTATCATGAACGAGTTCGTGGTTCTTTTCGACCCCCTTGGGGCGAAGTAGTCCAGCCCGTTGCCCTCAGACATTAGTCCAGCCTCTGGAGCTAGACTTGAGTTTCTTTGATGAATGCATGGTTCATGCCGAGTTAACGCTTTGGAATCATTGTTGCCTTGATGAATTTTCTGTAAAGATAGAGAGCAATTTCTAGGCCTTGGTGGAAATGTTTGTTAGAGGTCAAGTTACTTCTTGACAAGGTGGCTGTGAATACAAAAAGAAAGGCAGAGATCACCCCCAGCCAAAGCTATTGATAGGTAGAGCACAAGTAAGGCAATATATCAGTGGATCCAAACACTTAGGAGACTTCTTCCATCTCCTTATATCGTCCTTTCCAATCACTGGAGCGACAAGGGAGAAGAGATCAACAATGGTCGGCTAATCGTGGGACGCAGCCTACTCCGGAGAACACCAGAACAGGAAAAACCTCGCGCATCCTCAGCCTTACAGACCTACGTCAGGGACCCATCATTGACTATCACCCAAGGCCAAATTCCTGAACGATTCGAAGCTGGGAAAGCAGAAATGTTAAATCTGCAGGGGAGTCAAGGAACACGGACACGCCAACTTAAGCTCATTCGCCGGCGAAATGTCCAGCCCCAATACGGGCCATTGTTGGTCAGTCAGAAGAAAAGGACTTCGATGTCTTCGTCATCTCTGCGGGTGGTTTCTATTGCATCCGTAAGACGAGTGAAAACAGTGAAAGCGGATGGAGTTGGGGGGATCTTTTTGATTGGCGGGCTTGTGACACGA
Source organism: Hyaloscypha finlandica (assembly GCA_021399475.1). Lineage (NCBI taxonomy): Eukaryota > Fungi > Ascomycota > Leotiomycetes > Helotiales > Hyaloscyphaceae > Hyaloscypha > Hyaloscypha finlandica. The sequence continues at coordinate 17,115 of JAJTUR010000180.1, forward strand.
TGTCTGTGTGTGCCACAACTCTTGGCTCAATGCAGTCAAGCTCAACTCCCATTTCTTCCTCATTTGGTTAGCCAGCAGCAGCTGAGGCGCTCAGCCTGCACGTCAAGCTGGACGCATTATCAGATCAACCTAGACAAGATGCCAACTCCTCTTCTTCTCCTCTTGGGACCACCTGTGCGAAATGCCAAAAGCCGTACAATTCATTCCATCACACCAGATTGATCTCCAGCCATTTTTAATCTTGAATGGCTCACGGAAAAACACCACCAACTCCACCTGGGACTCGGAGCAGAGAGCATGGTCTACTGCGGGAAGTCGTCAGGTGGCTGCCATGCTTGCCGAGTAAGGAAAACGAAGTGTGATAAGATTCCCGAAGGCTGTACTCCATGTTTCAGAGCCAAGCGAGAGTGTCCCGGATATCGATCACAGGGAGATCTAATCTTCCGGGATGAAAGCACCAACGTCGTCCGAAAATTCAAGGCTAAGGAAGCAAAAAAGCAAGCCCTGGAGTTGTCCCTGTCCATCTCCCTGCAGCCGGAAGTGGAAGCATCCCTCAAGCTTGTGCAGCAGAAGGACCCATATTTATCAGCTCTTCAATTGGCACCCACCATCGAAGATCTAGCAACCGGTTTCTTTATTTCGAATTATGTTATCGAGTTAAGGGCGTCAAATCGAGGGCATTTGGACCCAATTCAAGATATGACTCGGACTGGTCAACTGGATGAGGGTTTGCTTTCGAGTATGAAACCTGTTGGCCTGGCAGGCTTCGCCCATGCGGCACACGCACCCAATTTATTGAAGAACGCTCGCTACCAATATGTCCAAGCCCTTCAATCAACAAACGCTGCACTTCGAGATCCCGTTCAAGTCAAGAAAGATAGCACCTTGATGTCAATCATGATTCTCGGAATCTTTGAGACCATTACCGGTTGTCGTCAAGAGTCACTCAAAGACTGGTCTGAGCACATCAAAGGCGCTGCCGCAGTCATCAAACTCCGAGGCCCGGATCAAATCAAGACACCCGCAGGAAGACGGCTATTGGTCCAAGTGACGGCCCATCTCATGATAGCCTGTATGAACAAGGGGATCATACTACCGAAGCACATGATCGACTACATGATAGCCGCCATCGAACTAGTCAAGACACCAGACCCTGCCTTCATCATCCAAGACACCGTGATGCGTTTCTCAATTCTGCATGCAGAAATTCTGCAAAAGATTCTCACAGACCGAGAAACAATTTTATCTCGAGCTCTGGAGCTTGATGCCAAGCTCCTAGAAATCGTCGCCAACGTCCACCCAGGATGGGAATACAAAACCGTCTTCACAGAAGAGAAATCCGAGCACATCTTCAACGGCCGCTACCATGTGTACAAAGATTATTGGATGTCACAGATGTGGAACACGCTCCGGACAGGCCGCATCCTTCTCAACGAAGTGATCCGCAACACCCTGCTCGCAGGTTTCTCCGCCAGCCCTCCCGTCTTCAGGTCTGCTGAGCACAGCGCGCAATTCCAGATCTCCACGGACGCAATATATGAAATGCAAGCAGATATTCTCTGCACAGTCCCGCAGCACGTCGGCTATTTCCCAAAGGGAGAAACACGCTTTCAGACGCTCGCTGAAGTCGATCAATCGCAGCTCCCGACTATTAAGATGTCGGGAGGTTCGTTCTTGATTTGGCCGCTTTGGCTAGCAGGTATTTTAGATGTTGCCACGGAGGAGGTCCGACAGTTCGTGAAGAGAAACCTCGACTCTGTAGGTACGACTATGGGTATCAAGCAGGCTCATCTTTTGGCGGATATTCTGGAAGCGAAGACTGGAATTACAGTTTGGAAGGAAGACTGAAAAGAGAGATTGCCTGGTTGTCACAATGCTGGATATACACCTAGCTTCTTTGGGGAAAAAGTAAAACGACACCCCCCAGGGGTCGATTAGGGCCAGAGTATTAACTACTTGTAACTGGCTACTCAAGCCCTTTAGAGACCCCAAGTTAGTTGGGGTTTTAAATATAAATATAATCTAGTATACTATAAGGCTTATAATTTAATCACGTGTTTCTTACCTTATAATAAAAAGGCTCCTTAAAGTACGATTTTTAATTAAAAGAGTTGATATACTAATTAATTAAGTTCTAGTTTTTAGGCACTATGAGGCCTTGTAAATTAGGGGCTCATAAGGCTCTTCTATCTAGATTTAGGGACTTAATCGCTAAATTTCGGGGCTTGCTTAAAACTACCTTAAGGCTATAAAATATTAAGCTTTTTAACTTCTTTATTTAAAGAATTATTACTGTCGGTTCACTAGAAACGCTAAGCACCGTCACGTGTATGTCGTGGAATGCTCGTTGCGTTTATCGTTAGTGAAGTGGTATATTCTAGAAGTAAGGAGTGCAGTTCAGGAGGTTGAACTGTACTCCTAACTCCTGCTATGCCTAATTGGGTCTAGTCTACGGGATGGGCCGCGCACGCAACGCGGCACGTGACATTCTACAAAAGTGCGATCAAATACTAGAAGCTCTCTAAAAACATTGAAAAGCGTAGTTTCCCTCTGAACATATACTGATTTCCTAATCAGGCCTAGTCCCACACTCTCTAACCGTCCGTATGTCCACGTAATACCCCTCCTATTAATATCCCTGTCTCATACATTTACCTCTGCTTCATATGTCCCCTTCTTCGCGTTCAACTCACTCCTCTACGTCTAATTATATAGTATTCGTATTAATTAGGTACTTGAGGGCGTTTATAGGCTTTAATTTCATTATAGAGTTAGTAGGATTCAATTCTCCCTTAATCCACTTAACCTCTATAATCTCCCGTTATTTATATACCTAATAGAGGTATATTATATTAATTATAAGTTATTTCTCTTATATAGTACCGAGCTTTATAGGGTATTCATATAAGGACTTCGAATCTATATAGATGACTAGTGAGAGATATATCTCTAGAGCTCTATTAACTATTAATTTAACTATAGTGCCTATATTAAAGCTATATACTATACTATATAGTTTAGATACTAGTATACTTCGGGTAACATTCTTATACTTCGTAAATAACTAGTAAATAATATTAGTATTCTGAGTAGTATTAGCTAGGGCTAGAACGTATCTTATTTATAAGGATAAATCTTTATTATTTATAAATAATGAATTAATTAAAATAATTAAGTAAAGAGTCTCCTTATTTAGTTTTATAAATCTCAGTCCCCTAGCAGTATTCTTAACTTACTATTAGAGGTACTTATTAAGTGAACTAATGTCGTTTTCTGTAAGTTTAATAGCTTAAGTAGTTATTATAAGGTTATAGGAAGCTTTAGGTTAATAGACTAATATAACATATACTCTTCGGGCTCATTAAGCGATATATTATTCCTTAATCGTAAGGTTCTTCTATATAGTACCTCTATTACTCGTTATAATAGAGTTCTTAGTTAATATAGTCTTAAGGTAATTATACTAGCGCTCTTATATAAGAGTAATTCCAGTAATCTTAGTACTATAGTTATAGTATTTTTAGTAGTTTTAATAGTTTTAGTATATATAATACCTCTATTAAACTTTAGATTATAGTTAAAGGTAAGGTATTCTCGCTCCTTAGCTAAGAACTAAGCTTCTTTAAGCTTTATTACTTTTAGAATAGAATTGTCTTATAAGTCTAGTTATTTAATAAGCTCCTAGGATAGTTTTATATAAAAATCGCGATTTAGGAAAGTTGTTAATTAAATATATACCTATAAGATATTATATAAGTAGAGCTCTATAGTTTTAGTTATTATAATAGTAATACTAAGGATAATTCTCTAGCTAATATATTAAATAGTTAGTAATTATATTAAAATAATATACTTCTCTTAATTACTATATACTTTCTTTTAAAAGAAGTATTTAAATTATATATATTATATAATTAAAGTAAAATTCTAATTGTCTTATAAAAGTATATAATTGCTTAATTTAGCTTAATTCTTATAAATATATTAAGCCTTTTTCTTTAAATGTATTAAATAATATTAGACTTACTTGTATTATATAGAGATTTGGCTTGGTTTATTTCTACTTGTATGAGCTTTCAGTATTAGATAAGAGCCAATTAATTAACTTAAAGAGTAATTATATATATTGTGTTCTTTGCTAAGCCTATAGCGGAGCTCTTATTGCGTGTCTGTACGCTGTACAGCTAGTATTGAGAACTAGCAGCTTGTCTTTCGGGTAGTTGTCTGTCGTTTGCGAGCTTGTATATATTTCTACGGGTGGTTGGCGGGTGGTGGTTGGCTGTAACGGTCGCAATTATATGTGATTCTTACCCTAGGGCCATTGCTAATCTTGGTAGATCGTCCAATGCAAAAGGCATAGTGGTATTGTGTTGCCTAGGCTTGAATTGAAGTATATAGCTCTTCTTTAGAGCTGTATGTAGCCTCTGGGGGTAATGGCATGGACGTAGGAGGAGAAGGAGCCTCTGCTGGATCGGGGGTTGGCGAGAGTAACACTCGTGGTGGGGAGACTGATATCGAGAGTCGAATATCCATAATTGCGATGCAAGTTGGGCCGGTCGTGCATTGATCGCCAGCAAAATTACAGTGCAAGTTGATGAAGTCGCGAGCGACCGCGCGATCATTTTGGTGCGGTGGTGGTGTGGTGGTGCTTAGTCAGCTCTTAATCCACGCCTAGGCGTGGGTGTATTGGAACCCTTGACAACCCCTCGAAGATGCCAATGCGGAACATCCAAATGATTACCTATCGCAACAACATGCAACAGTTGTCCTCATCCCGGGACCTTATTCTTCCTCCACTTCCCTCACCTCGATATCTCGCACACGGAGGAAACAATGATTCTGATATTGCATGGCAATGGGCTGGGGTGGACGATAGACGCTCTACGGGTGCCTACTCAAGAGGAGCTCCAAATTCCCTTCCAAAATCCTCATCGAGACTCGAAGGAACAATGATGGGTCGCAAGCCAAGGGTCCAGCAGCAGAGACGGATGCTCCATCCCGAAATATCTCCTATCCGCAACGACGATTTGCTGCTGTCTCTGTCTACCATGCGATCTCTCGATCCTCCCCAGGATCGAATGAACTCACGAAGCCATACCGTTCGGGATATCGCGGATGCTGTGGCGACCACTGCTGCAGCTGGTGTTGGCATCGCCCAATATAAAAAGAGGAAGGAGCAGAAGGAAGCCTTGGGTGAAGGCGAGAGAAGAGGTAAGGAATTGAACAAGAGACATTTGGCAGAGGGTGCTTTGGCTGGTGCAGGCGCTGCTGCTCTACTCGCAAATCACCGAGACAAGCAAGCACTGAGCGAAATGGGGAGAAGACGTGAGGGACAGCAGGAGAAGCAGGCGCTAAATAACGTGCTTCAGGGAGAGAACAGAGAGCGACAAACGCCGCTGAGATCGGCTTACGAGCACCCCCCGTGGCCAGTTTCGCCTAAGATTAGAGGGCGACCGTCTCCTCTACAACAAAAGCCTGCTCCACGACCGCGGTCACGGGCTGGTAAAGCAACTCCAAAGTGGAAGGACGATTCGAAGGGTAGTAAAGCAATGCGGGCTACAGAAAAGGAATCCACCGCAATCCTCAACACTTCAAGCATTCAAAACTATCATGCCAATCAGGGTGGTCCGCAGTTCATAAACCAGCAAAATTTTCCACCGTCTACTTTGCCACCCCCAGGATTCTCAACGTCAGTGACTGCTGCTGCTTCTACGCTGTTAGCTGAACCAACCTATACCACCTCTGGTGCTACATGGACCATCCCCGCCCACCCAAGAAACTTCAATGGTCAAAATAGCTCCGTCCACCAATCCAACGAGAGGGTATGGAGGCGGCCTGGAGAAGCACGGAACTATCCTATAGTCCCCGGCGAAGAACAACGAAATGAGCATTTGGCTAATCCCATGATCCGGTATGCCCCCCAAGATGGTACTAAGGGATACTCAGAACGCACGACCAAGATTTGCGTGTCATATACAATATCGGAAGATATGTCAGGAGACCGTAGGAACAAGATCCTGTCCCGGATTAGCGAAAAGAAGCGCAATTCTGGGGAAGTGAGGATTAGGATAGGAGGCTCTTATGCGGATCGCTGGAGTCTAAGAGATCGGCAGGAGCCAGTCGGAGATTCCAACAACGTCACAAGAACCGGCCCGAGAGAAGGGGTTCAAGACAATGCTGGCATATGTCAGTTCTTGGTCTGCCTACCCCCTGATCAGAACGAAGCTGACTTCATTCAACAGCGTTCACTATACACAGCGCTGATGACCCTGGACCATACGGACAATTTTCTGACCCCCCTTCACGACCACCTTCGCGGACAAGCAACAACAAATCCCCTATCAGGAAGATCATAGACTTGACTGCGCAACATGCAACAGGTTAGTATACTCTGCAATATCTGCCTACAGTGCTAACATACATTGGATAGCCGATCCTAGGATTTTAATGAGCATCCAAGACCAACATGACCGGGAAATGGAACAAGCACTTTTTCTCTCGAGACAGGAATATAGCCTACCGCCAGAGTGGAGTCGAGTTCCCCCTCGGTCGAGATCAAGGGCCGGTACGGTCCCAGAAAAGGATACCAATGGACTCGAGCGTGAAGCGAGAAATAGAGACAGGTTGTTGAAAGGAGCGAAGAGGAGACGTGCGGGCAAGGGTGCACGTAGGAAGAGGGGCCGAGAAGAGTACGAGGAGGTTGGTGGGTTGTCGGCGCACGAATACTATCGGAATAAGCGAAGATGACGGAAACCGATAGCCAGAAGGTGGTGAAATAATGACAGGCCCCACTCTGTGCATCTCCCACCTGCTAAGTAATCGGCGACAGGGAGGAATGCCAAGCTGATAGAGAACAAATAGACCAAGGCAAGGAGGGCTTTTCCTTGCACCTCCCTCGTTACATAAAGGCTGGATCGCTCAACGGGATGAGAGGTCGAAGAAATATTACTTCGTGCAAATTTCTACGGGTGCCTCACAATGGGAAACTCTAACTCACGCCGCTCCTACAGGCTCTACATGGTGAGAGATGCGCATGTGGTGAAGGATGCGTCATCCAGTCTAGTGTATGGCCTGAGCCTTAAGGGCCTGCCGGCTAAGCTGTCTATAACCTGAGGAAGCATCTTCTCCCCACACCAACTACAAGCTACAAGGCCAAATATGCTTCACATTAAGCAAGACGACGGTAACTAAATTTCATATCTACGGACTCCAATTACTGACGAGATTCCGTCCGCGGGCCAACGAACATCTACTATATCCAAACCCCTTCGTCGTCAGTACCCACCTCCCAGTCCGCGCTCCAGAGGTTCGGGCTGTTCTATTGCTGTTGCTTGAATTTCAATCCTTCTCTTTTTGTCTCCTCTAGAATTGGACTGCAAGGAGAATTGGTGGCCTGGGGCCGCTTATCAATGTTCCATCGCCTGTCTGCAACGTTATTCAACATGCCGAAGGGTAGCTCTGGAGCCTCAACGTTGAAACACCACGAAGGTGTTGCGGAGACGTTCGCACCTAAATCAAAACCATATATAGATAGAGCATGTGCTAACATCACGCGCGAATATTCTGTGCCCTAGCAAACTCATCATCTGTGGCGCCCCCGTGAGTCTCATCGATATATTTCTCAAATTCGTCCGCGACCGTAAGAACCCGCTCAAAGTGTGTGTAATCCAGCATCTCCTTCCGGAATTCTGCCAGTTGCATAGCAGTCTTGACAGTGTTTCGAATCTGTCTCCCATTCAGCTTACTCCGTGATAAAAGGTCAACCTTCAGCTTCAACTGGTCGACCTTGGCCGTTGCTTTGTCCAACGAATTGATGAAGTTGAACCAGATTTCCAGGCGCCCTTTTTCGTCCAGTTCCGGATAGTGTATAGCCAGTTGAATCCGAGACTTGAATGCTTCGTCGAAGGTGCCGACACGGTTGGTTGTAAGAATAAGGATGCCCTCATAATACTCCAAAACTCTAAGGAAAACGGAAACGAGTGCATTACGTTGGAGATCGGTCTGTGACCTTTCTTCCAGGAATACGTCAGCTTCATCGAGCAGCACGATGCAACCCCAGAGCTTCCCAATCAGTAGAACTGCCTCCAAATACTTCTCTACATCCTCAGGGTTCGTACCGATGTCTCCACAGGTGACTCGATACAGAGGCTTACTTGTAAGTTCAGCCACAGATTCAGCAGTCAATGTTTTGCCAGTCCCTGGCCCGCCATGGAGTAACATGATAAGTCCATTTCCCTTGCCTTCAATCACGTCGGTTGATGCTGAACCTGTAACGTGTACGGTGACTAACGCTTTGATGAGTTCTTTTTTATGAGATGTGAGGACTAGCCGATCAAATGCTTCGATGTTCCACTCTATACCACGGAGATGCTCAATTGTAAGGGTCCCTATATTTCCGTAAGAAAAAGGTCGTCAAACGAGTGGCAAGTCAAAACTCACTCCATTTCTTGTCTTGGAACCCAAAACCCTGTATCGTTGTCTGAAGAAGGAGCAGGAAGGTTTTAGATGGGGCTTCTTCTTTTTCAAATGCTTCCGGCCCTAGATCATCACTTTGCGATAATGACTTTGCTTCGTCGGAATGCATTTGTCGGTACACGTTCATATCGATCATGTATCTTGGATATACCTATTTCAGTCAGTTTTAATTCATTCGCAATGTGCGTCGACTATTTGTAATCTCACCATCTGAATATCACCTTTCCCTCTCGGCGCCCTGTAGCTCATATAACTCCTCTTTCGACAGTTCCATAACACTTGACCACGCGCTAGCAATCTTTGTTTTGTCCCAGCAGTGTCATATTTTAGTGGGAAGTATTCAAGGTCCACGATTGGCAGAATTGCAGATGATGTGGATGGCCATATAGCGTCGACAATACTTTCCTTTCGTTCAAAAACTCCATCAAAGTTCCAATTCTCACAGTATAAGGTCGGACCCGAACCCCCCGTTTTCGGCAACCCTTTGGATATAAAAGCAACTGGCTGACCTTCCTTCATAGTAATAACCGTCTCGTCAGGGCCAAAAAGCTTTGAATGATGCTTTTGGGAGACAAGTCCTCTAGCAAATAGATCATCGGCTTCCGCATAATCATCTCCAAACCCTTCGTCAATGTACCTCAATAACACATCAACATGGTTTCGTTCTTCAATACTGGCTAATCTCCGAATCGTTTGTCTGGTCAAATCTCTGAAATGATACAGTTGCAGATAGGGAGCATTCAGCGCCCAATCATTCAGCATGAGTGTGTTGTAATTAATCCTGGGTTCCAGAATTTCCAACTTCGTTAAGGCCTCTTTGAGATCGTGAGAGAGAAGTGTCATATCTTCAGAGACACACATGGCTGCCGTCATATCCTTGCTGAGCACGAAGAGATATGGCCTCATTGCCGAAACGGTGCGCACACCATAGTCGGAAAGCCTCAAGCGCTCGAAATTCTCTTCAATGCTTTCATGGTACTCCTCACAATCGTAAGTTCTGTAGATGATAATGCTGATATGTTCATTGTCTTCCAGGTGCTCCTCCACGTCGGTGATTGAAATCGTGCCTCTCAAGGGACTCGCTTTGTTGTCTTTTGCAAAAAGCCTCGGGGGATCTAGGAAGTAGGAGGTTTCAGGGTGGTGATTATGGTTGATTGACTGCCCACATTCAACCTTGTGGATTAAAAGGTATTCAGGATCAAGCTTTGCTTGATGGTGGCTTCCTAACTTGATGCGTTTGGTCGGCCTGGTCGCCATCGACGATGGGAACTCATTCTCCGTCTGGACGACGCTTGGTGCAGAACTATCTTGAGACGACGTCTCCAGATCTCTTTTTCCATTACTTGCTAAGTGGGGATGATAAATATCTTCCTCTTCGTGTCCTGAGCTCCGCGGAGGCTCGTTTTCCGGTGAGGTGTTCGCTTGAGGCTGCATTGACGCTGGTACAGACATGTCTGCGAATTGATTTTCAGGCAGAGCTATGTGACTATGCACAATTGACCTATGAGTGTCGGAAGCAAGACGTTAATGGCGCAGTCTTTGGACATACTGTGGTTGATGAAGCAATCGGAAGCGTTGAAGCCAGCCTCGTAGGGCTGACTCGTGATCACAACTCTGGCGTTCTGCTGTCCTTTACGTCTGCTCTCACAGTCAAAGGTACACAAAAACTGGGTGATCGATTAGTAGAGGCTAGAAGGCTAGTCGTGAGACTGTGCTTGCGTTCCTATGAAGTTGAGGTTCTTAGGCAAGGGCTTTCAATCGTGGTTGCGACCCAGCCACCCGATCTTCTTCTTAGTCATTATGGTGGCTGGACCTGGTGGACAAATAGGCGTGGGGGTACGGAAATACAGAGGCAGTGCCCTTTCTTGATAGGTTCTCAGTCAACAGAATATCACACGGATATGGCATTTGAATTGGATTCATTTGCGTCTCAGGTTAATAAATCGAATTAAGGTGAAGTATATGAAACTAGCGTCCTATGTGATTGCTAGCTCTTCAAATCCCAAAACACATGGGTATTGTCTCGAGATGTCTGAGACCATAATGGAGCGACGAAAATGTACTCGAACGACTCGAATACATCAGAATTAATGGCATACAGATTTTCCCATTCCGATGCTACGCCATACCAATGCGTCCAATAAACTCCAGAAATGAAACGTGATGTTGCTTGCGAAGACCTTATGAGAGGCCACTTCCTCTCCCACAGGACATTCTTTGAACAAAGTACGCTCCCCGTACCAACGGGAGCTCAAGACTTGTGCTCAGATGGTTGCTGCGAATAGCGCCTCAATTTTGATCGAGACAATCCACGCCTTAGTCGAGGGGGCACAACACGGGGCTGCTGAATCGTAGCAACGAAGTTATGGACAGATCCGGACTGGCTAGGTAACAACGGGGTATCATTGCCAAACGTCACTACCAGAACTTTCACGAGTGAGCCTGCAGTCTCAACTGTGTCGATAAGACGCTGAAACACCTGGAGAAACTCTCGCGTCCATTCTGTCATTTGACGAGACGCTTGATACAGATCTTCTGTCTCCACGATGAGGAAGCATTTGTCCAGCCTTGAGACCAATAAGCAGAGAAGGTCCAGCCACTCGGACTCTGTTCGATTGGACAAGAATTGTAATGTGCTGAGATTTTCTGGAAACCGGAGAAGGATATCTGGCTCGTGATGAATGACCTGGTAGACCAGCGATTTCAATATGCTAGCTACTGACGGGTCCAGATCGCAAGGGCTGGGAGGCGACAAAATCCAAAACACTTTGTATTGGTCCCTTCGGAGATAGTTGATGATATCAACTGCATGATCTCGAGTAATACTGCTCGCCCGCGGACCAGATCTGAGAATGAAGAGCGAAGAACCTGTTGTCGACACCCACAGGTCGAGCCCTTTTGCAATATCAGCAGAAGTCCGAAGATAACCGGTCGATGTTTGATGGCGGCGTCTCCCCACGGCCAATGAAGTATGCTTCCTCAAAATATTCTCAGGGCTGACCTGCGGTGACAACGGTGACAGCATTTTGAAAATATTCGAAAATTGTAGGTCATAGACTCTCGGTTTCATATCTGTCATGTCAAGTTGAACGGCTTCGTTGATCGTTTTGTTGGCTATGGCGACTTGTAACACTTGATCGATGTGGCTGGACATTTTGAGCTCTTTCTCGCATAATTGCACTTCCATGTTATGCAGCTTCTGCTGCATTCCTTGCAGGTTTCCATGGATAAGCTGGACTGTGATATGCATATCTCTAATCTCTGCTCGACTAGCGCCGTGGGCGATATTGTTAATGGTTTCGGAGCAGAGCTTGATCTGGTCAACAGTATCTTGGTAATCGAGCTCGAATGGCTTGAGAATTGAGGACAAAGCTCGCCCCGCGGAACTCTTATTGTACCATCGTGCAGCTCGCTGGAAGAAATGTATGATCTGCACATACAGATTGGCGATGCCGTCCTTCATTTGTTCAGTCTGATACAGTCGAGCGGCCAATTTGATGCCTGGAAGTACATTTCCGATGAGGGTTAAGGCTTTCGCAAGCTCTTCAATAAGCTCTGCATGGTTTATGACGCCCTGCCATCATCTCATCAGCCGTATCGCATCTTCAAATGAGGCGCCTTACCGTCAGGAGGAAGTTTATAGCACCCCACGCTAAGGCGACATATTCCGGGTGATGTTGTGCCAGCATATCCAGCGCCTGGCTATAATATCGGATTCCTAAGGACAGCTTGTTCAGCCATTTCAAGACGGTTCGTCGCTTCTGCCCTTTGGCTTCATATTCCCTCTTCGCCTTTTCCACTGTATTCTCGACGTCCACAATGGATGTATGTCCAACAAGGAAACCCCGCACGTCTTCATTTCCAGCAAATTCTTTCTCGAAATACTCGACTGCTTTCGTGTAGGCCTCGTGGGCAAGATCGCGGTCTCTGCCAAATGGTTAGCAGATAGCCACTGTGAAATGGACCCTCTTCACTACATTGTTCCCGGCGGCGGTCGATAACCCGCGGTGATGTTCTTATTGCTCGAAAGACTGTCCAAATATGTCGCATTGGGCGTGCTCATTGTGATTCAAACTTGGAGATGAGAGGAATCGTCATGAACAACCAGCAAGAGTCGTTGTTCAAAGGAGCAAGCCATGGCGAGGCTGTGGAGGCTGGGCCAGCACTCCTGTTGTAACAAGTAAGAGCTTGCGCCATTGCTCGTCGTACACGTGATTTACCCCACCAACCCCACCAAAATCGCGATTTTTCAGCCCACACTTCAATACGATATTCAGAACAATTAAACTACTACATTTATTAAGCCTTTAGTGTACAGTAGCTATACCCTTACTATTAATCACGTCCTCTAGCTTACAAGTAAGCCTCTCTATCAAATATCGCTATTCTATTAGATTAACTTCGTTCTATAGCTCTTATAAGACCTCCTTTATATCCTTAATTAAGGTAGGAATAGTTTCCAACTTTGTAATCTCATTTTCCATCTATCGCTAGACCTTCTCAATTAGATTTAAATTAGGAGAAGAGGGTAGCTAATCGAACCCACATAATCTACGTAGCTTTCGTAGTAGCTTTACTATACCCTTATAGATCTTCGCCTCGTCCTCTATAAATAAAAACTCCTCCTTCTGCTTTGCGGATAGGGAATCGAACTAAGGGAAAACAACAGGATTAAGGACTTAGTTTAAGTAGGCTATGCTATAAATCCCCTTCTTCCCTAGCTCTTTTACTAAGTAAATAAGCGGGGACTTCTAATCCTAGCTAGTCGCTCCCTACACTATTACACTCACCCTCCTACTCCTATATACAGATTATATATAATCTAGGTAAATCTTCTTATCTAGCCGACGTGTGACCCAAATTCTCCCTCTCTTCCTAGTCTTAAATATAGCCTCATCACTCCATATAACCTTCTTCTAATCTACTATACCCTATCACTAGTATTTTATCGCAAAATCGAGCCGTCGTTTAGCTTATTGCTTAGAAATAAAAGGACGACGGCAAGTGATATAGTAGCGATATCTATACTCCTTTATTACTCGGCGAATAGTAGTAATTAAGGCTTCTAGCTTGAGCTCGTGCTTAATTCGTCCCTAAGACTTAATACGATTAGTCCAAGACTCAGAAACGAACTGAAAAATACGCTTTCCCTTAGCTTACTTGAGAGCGGGGCGCTTGGTAGCGAGGCCTTTCCGTGTGGTACGGGAGGTAGGGCCCTTGATAATATACTGAATTATGGACCTAGTAAGGCCTATGACCTCCTTAATTTGGCCATAGCTCTTCCCTTACCGCGTAGGGAGCGAACGGTAGAACGAACGTGAGTCTTCTAGTTCTCATTAGGTTTGTGATCCTTAAGAGCGTCTAGAGAGAGGATATTTGAGATTTCTGAGTCTGAGTCTAATTCTTCCATTATTATATGATAATTAAAGAAGAAAAATGGTGGTTTATAGGGAAAAAAGCGGTGAAGTGTGGGTTTTGGTGAGGGGTAGTCACGTGTTCGCTTAGGTGTACGACGAGCAATGGCGTGTGCTCTCACAACAAGGCGGGGCGCAAGCCAGTTTAGTCGACCTGAGCCTGGGCATTTCTGCCTTATTGCCTTAGGTAGGCACGACAAAGGGAAGGCGTTCTCAACGTATTTGTAGAAGAAAAACAACATCTCACAAAGCTCATTCAAATTTTTGAAATTCAACACTTGAAAACACATTAGGCCTATTGCTTAAGTCAAGATCAACCGTCCCCAGCTCCCAGAACATTACCCTATACCTTAGTAATTATAAAATATAAAATATAACTTAAACTTAAACTATACCTAAACTTAATTAAAGAGAGACTTTACTAATACTATAGTATAATACTTAAAACTACAGTTACTAATATATGATTTCAAGCGAGTATAAGACAGTTTTTTTTTAATAAGGTTATAACCTAATTACGTAAATATAAGAAGCTTAAATAGTAAAATATTATCTAAGTAATAAAATAAAGTAATACTTATATTTACTAACTAATTCCAAAAATACCCTAATAAAAAACTAATTAATACCTCTTTTTAAAGCTTTATATTCCCTTATATATTCGCTAATATTAAGTTAGGTTTATATAAGTACTTATCTTTAATTAAAAAAAGTATAATTTAACTAATTCAATTAGCTTTTCACGTGCTTTTATATATGCTTATTATATTAACTCTTCTTTTAAACTCTTGTTTTTAAGAAGTTATATTAATTATAAATAGTTTTATTTTAGCTTTTATAAATCCTTTTTTAAGAGATGTCACGAACACAAGTCTTGGGCTTAGAAAGCTCTTAGTAAAACTATCTCATTTATAACGATTTAAAGCTAAGGAGGAAAAGGAGGTTCTAAAGGAGACCTCGAACCTAAGTAAGGCGCGCCGAGCGCACGGACACACGTGACTGCTTCCGAGTCCTAGCTAAGTAGTCTATATGGGCTAACTATAATAAGAGAGACTTATTTCTTAATTATTTTAAACTTTAAATATTCTTTAATTTTACTTTAATAACTTTTCTTTTATACTTAATTATAAAGCTATTAGTAATATATAAATATAATTTATTTAATATACTTATTAACTTATAAATAGTATTTTTAATAATCTTTTATAAATATCGAAATAGTAGCACTACGAATTTCCTGGGTCATGTGACCTCGTGTCACATACGTGACTCAGCCGGTAGACTAGTCCTAATTAGACTTAGCGTATTTAGGGATCACATATTAGAACCTCGATACTATAATCCCTACTTATACAAAACAATAACTTTACTAACTAATATAATTAGTATTCTATAACTACGTAATAGTGCTATATATTACTAGTAAACTAATAATAAAGTTAATATTAAGAAAATAAAATATAATTATTTATAAAATTAATTTAATTTTTTAATTAGTTTATTAATTTTATTATTACTTTTATTTATAATATAATATTTTCTTTATTTTCTTTTAAGTTCTTCTTTTAAGTTTTTTTAAATAAAAAAAATAACTTTATTTATTAATTTATTACTTTTTACTTAGCTAATATTCTTATTACATTAATTCGTTTTTATTATTTTTATATAATTACGCGGGATTCTAGTATTAAGGCTACCGGATTTAGGGGAGTATAGCTACTAGTTTAAGTAGCCTCTAACCCCGAAATTTCATTACGTGCTCCGTATTACTTATATACTCCGGCTAATCGTCGTAGCGAAGGAGCCTCGTCTTCTTCTAAAGTCGACCCTTTCTATTCTCTATTCCTAATTATCGACTTTCTACTTCTATCCCTCTCCTCGTTTCTAGGGGAGATAGCTCCCTATCTCATTAGCTACTATAGTACTACTTATCACTCATACTCATATATATACCCTCCCTCTCCTTATCCTTATCACTATCTTCTTACCTCTCGACTTAGTACCTTATAAGATAATATCTTACTCTAGACTACCCTACCCTATAATTAAATAATCTTACCTTTACTATAGTCACAAGAAACTACACTACTATTAATCTATAACTACCTTAAACCTCGCTACTAAATCTCATATACCTAAATAACTATATTCAATATCGTTGCCCTAAACTAAAGATCTAATAATACCCCCCTAAATATTACTAGAATCTAATTAACTAGTATAATAAGATAACTATAAAGCTTAATTATACTAATACTACTAAAGATAACCTCTAAGGTATTATTAATAAGTTTAGTAAGTAAGATAATAAATACTTAATCTAAGACCTTAAGTTAATTATTAGTTTAACTTCTAATTTAGGTTCTATACCTATTTACCTAGTTATTAGGACTAGTATATAGTGATTTAGACCTGTTCTAAGGGGATTATAATAGTATTCCTTATTTATATCTATAATAATAATCGAGTAAAGAAGAGGAGTTTAGTTCACTAATATTATCTATAGTTTAAAATACTCTATAATTAAGAGAATAGCTACTATATAGATACTAATAATACTAAAGAGGCTCTCGTAATAAGGGGCTATTCTACTTAATAATTATCTTCTTAATATACAGATACTAATATAGGTTTAGTATATCTATAAGAAGCTAACTATAGACTTTGAGCTTAATATTATAGTTTAGGAGAAGTCTATCCTTAGTATTAATGACCTCTTACTCTTACTTAACTACTACTAGGTACGTGACACTTTTACCTTCCCTATAGAGTAGTACTACGTGTAGTTTATACTAATCCTACTTCTCTTCTTTACTACGGGATACTAGCCTATAGAGCTAGTTAATACGAAGAAGAAGAAGAGGTAAACTCCTAGCCTAGATAACGATAAAGCTTATACTAATAATACGGACGACGAAGGCTTTAATAATACTAAAGCTAGCACTAATACTAACTTTAGCTTTAATAGTAATAATAACTACGATAGTATTATTACTAACTTAGGCTCTAAGAGTAATAATAATAACTCTAATAATAATAACGTTATTATAAGTAATCTCAGGCGTGGTGTTGGCCCCCCCGGGTTTAGCGTCCGCTGCTTTAGGCAAGGTGCGTGGATAGGCCAGCCGCCGCTCTTAACATCTATCCCTTCGTCTGGCGAGACATGTCCAGCGCCAGGCATCAGGGCTAAAATCGTCAGGCATTTACGTTTCGCTTAGCTGTGATGCCTGGCGCTGGACATATCTCGCCAGACGAAGAGGGATAAGATTCGTGGTCCCCCACTGCTCGACTTGGCTCCGAGTAGCACCTCAATAGCAAATAGTCAAGACCTGGCCTTTCGGTACTATAGTCATACTCGAATCTCTAGCATCTCTTTCACTTCTTGCTTGTTCTGAAGTTGGGATAACAGAAGCAGAATTGGACTAGAAGTTGACTACTTTCCTTGCTCATGCCGCGCTTGGCGCTGGCCTACTACACTAGAAAACCGTTGGTATTAGAAGGAGAAACATGAAGCGATGTTGTTCTAAACACTATAGACGCTCCGTTCAGCTAGTCTCAGAGGCTTGCAGAAGTATTGAAATGCATATTAGTGTTGTTGGGCTAGCCGTATCTCCTGCAAACTCAATTTACAGGGATGATTCAGGCGTCGTGTACCTGAGAGTTGGCCGAGTGTAGTTAGTATATCCTGGGGCTGAGGAACGCCAGAGGCTTATATGGACTTCGGCCCTTCGAAAACCCACGTAGATCAATTCAAAGAAATAGAAGATTTCGTGTACCGCACGCAGATGGGGTTCCGGCGAGGCTTTATGAAGACTTCGCAAGTCAGATTCTGTGCGAGGAACAAAATGCAATTCGCCTATGCATGCTGACGCATTGGGCTCTGTGGCGAAAATGCGCTGATCTGTTTGCTAATTATAGCGTTAGGTGCCAATTTGTAACTAAACTGGAGAGTCCGTCGACCCCCCTGGCACGCGTTTGCTCCCGCGCCGAGAGAAGAGGCTGCAATTATGATCAATGCATACCAGTTCTCTGTTACAAATACGTGCTCGGACACCCTATTCTGGCAAGCGCCAGGAAGAACAAGGGGCAAGGACCTGAAAGGTGCAAAAATCGTCTTTGCACCTAAGCAGGTAAAGCACTAAAGTCTTAATGGTACCAGAATCGCTATGGCACTAAAGGAAGGCTAGTACTAAAGGTTATCCGGCACCGACCGTACTTATAGGATAGTCCCTCAATCGAGAAAGCGCTCTCATCCTATTCTCCAACATTGCTGATTATTAGAATTTTTCTAGCTCTTTATAGTTGGATTTGTTAGAGGCTTATTATCTGGCTTCGGCGTGTGTACAGTAGAATTCGAAATCGGCTTCAGTTCAGACTCTCAATGATTTTATTTTGGACCCACATTTTATGCGGCACTAACCTTCAGATTTCTAAGGGCCAGTATTCCGCGGGTGAAGGGAGAGGAGGGAGGAGGGAGAGCACCAGTTCAGGGCCTACAAGCGCTGTCGTGACTTGTCATTCAACTCTCCCCCTTCTTCGACAGCATACGATAAAACGTGAGGTCACTGCCAGCCGAATATGGAATTGAACTGAAGGAATGGCATGCGAAATGTCGAGCTCTTCAAATAGCCCGCACGTCCTCTCTAAAGAGCGAATCGTCAGAGTGCCGGAGCTATGCTTGACAGCCAGAGCCTATCCAGCATCAGAACGAACGCTCTCACCTTTGGGGACGATGTGAGGGAAGGGGGCATTTTCCTGGATACACGGCGTATGATTCGTGCCTGCGACAACAAACGGCACGCTGTCCATTCATTGCGAGATAACAAAGTCGCGCAGTGGTGTCGAGTGTCGAGTTGGTGTGTCGCGTCGTGCATATACTACCAATCAAGAACTCCCACGAAGCAATGCTTGCATAGTGTCACGAAGGGAAAGGGTTATCGCTCAGAGCCTAAAAGCGGGGTTTCATTCAAAACTCTCTAGTGCTAATTAGGACCTCCATCATTCTTCGTCGCTACCAACGTTAAGATGAACCTCCCAGGCCCTCGTCCTCCCTTCTTCAGCGCCGGTCTGGTATTCAGAGGCGGAGAATGGTTCTTAAAAGTCGGGGATACATTCACACGTCTGTCGGAGATTACCGGCTCCTTGCAGGTGGCAGCTGAAAAGGCCTTGGAAGTAGCTGCTCAAGGTGCGAAAGTGGCCATGCTACCTTTGGCGATTGGAGCAGCAGCTGGATTAGTGGGCTGGTATATCGGTTCGAGAGGGAAGGAGAGAGAGAAGGAGGCAAGAGTTCAGGCCGAGCATGTTGCTGAGAATCAAAAAAGACAGGCGGAGGACGCAAAAAGACGAGCAGCAGAGGCGTTATTGGAGAAGAAACTATCCGAAGACCAAGCGGAGGACGCAAAAAGACGAGCAGCTGAGGCATTATCAGAGAAGGAATTATCGGACAAACAATTAGAGAGGTACAAACTCAACAACGCTTCTTGACCATGTCAGTGCTAATCAACATATCCAGGGGATATGACATCGCAATACCAGTAACGCCAGAGCACCGCAGAAGCCTAAGAGAAGCACAAGGTATATTTGATGAGGTCACCAACATCGTCCTTGTTGGACAAGTCTCTGCGGGAAAGACATCTTTTATCAATAGCTGCCGAGGACTTTTCCCGCGTTTCAAAGTCGAGTACGATTTTAACGATCCAGAATTCGGCCTTGGACCTGTCGGCAACCGAGAAATGACTCGGGAATTAAAGAAATATCGAAGTACTCGTACACTAAATACTCTATGGTGGGACCTTCCAGGAATTGGAGGAAGTGGAAATGGTTGGTGGATGATGAAATACTATATTACTTTTAATTTGGTTCTCTTTGATCACATTATTCTTCTTCATTCCGGTTCCTTCGGTCAGGTACGTTGAGTTTATGAACCTATAGATGTCAACACCCTACCGTCTAAGGACCAAGAGCTCAAAGCTAATCTTGCCACCGAGTTAGTGTGAAGCAGCAATCGTTCAACAATACTTTGAGAGCATCGAGAATATTGACAACCCACCACGTTTATTCCTTATCCGATCGCATTCAGATGTAAATCTGAAGAAGATCGTCGACGATGAAGGCCTTGATGGCGAAGAACTCGTTAATAGGCTCCGTGAGTATAATCGGATGGACATCGAGCGACTTATCACTAGACCTGAACAGTTGGAAAAGTTACCAATCTATATTGTCTCTCATGCTGCTCTTTGGGAGGTTATCACAAGACGACGTTGTGGAGAGGACCCTGTGCATATAGACGAAGAGGTCTTGTTGACCAACCTTGGAATTATGAATAGGGAGAGTCTAAGTACTACCAAGGGTTCGCCAGGCGAAGAGGATGCAAACTGGTTGCCGGGCGAGTGGGAGGAAGAGGAAGATGTGGAAGAGGAAGATATGGAGGAGGACGAGGACGGGGATAATAGACATGGACCTTTGTAGTTATTCTCATTATTCTGCTTCCATTTCGCAAACCCAATCTATTTCTATTCACCTGCTACATTCAGTTTCGCAGGAAGTGCTCGCACTGACGCGGTAGTTCTTGATGTTTGCCAACCGTGAAGTCGATATACGATTCCTCCGTCTTGGTGTTCACACGCACCCCGCCACCCGATCTGCGTCATCGCCATCGCCATCGCCATCCCGCGGCCCGTATGTGTCGAGCACCTTGCGCAGGAAGAGTTTGTACTGCCCTTGGTTTGCGTTTGCGGCACCAGCGGCCGCTATAACTTTCTTCCGAGCCTAGCTCCACTCCAGAAAACATCACATGACTTGTTGTGCCGTTTACGTCAGTGGACTATTTTCTCTCGTCGCTCCTGAGGGACTTTGCGAGATGCTTTTGGGTATGCTTGTGTTTTCCAAATTTGGTTCACCTAGCAAACGCCCAATACTGTAACATGCCGTACTATTTCCTTTCTCCCCACCACTGCCTTCGGTTCTGGTGGTTAGCCGAATGAGTGTTGTCAGCAAGTGCCACGTGCTAATCTCTCAATTCTTAGGCAAGAGTTTATTTCGTTAAGTCAGCAGCTTATCTGCCGATATCGGCTAATTCTCAAGCAGAAGTCTTAATTTCACGTGCAACGCTGGTAGACGGAGACAAGCAAATTCAGGGGCCTAGAATAAGGCTAGCCATAGAAGGTTAGTACTGCAGAAAATGTGGGTTAAAATAAAAAAAATCATTGAGCGTCTGAACTGAAGCCGATTTCGAACTTTACTATACCAACGAATTTTTAGTGCAATTGTTTTTGTGGTACTAGTAAATTGTTTGTACCAATAGCTTCTTAGTACCAATGGTTTCATGGCAACAATAATGCGTTTGTACTAATAGGATATTGGTGCTAACCCAACTTTGTGCTAACTATTTCTTTGTACTAATAGTTTTCTGGTACTAACGCGGTTTTTGTACCAGTAACTTGTCTACATAGTCTGGATCCAGCGACCGTTCGAGTGTTCACGTATTTACATGATCTCAATTTTGGTTTCGTGACCGCTGCATACCTCGCTTAATGCGGATATTACTGTAGGCGGTGGCCATCGCCATTAGAATAATGCTCCCTCAAGTCAAGGTCGCGGACGACGTAAAACCCTCATGTCCCGGCCATGAGCGCATCTCTGTATGTGATATCTAAAAATATATATATTCTCACTGCCTACTCAAACCGAGGAATGGTCTCCATTAAAAAGTTGCAGGCCAGATGTGGTTGCTTTGTGATTTTAGGGCATCGATGGTTATCCCATCTCAAATGTGGGGCTTCTAGGCAGTCACTTTGTTGGAAATCCGTTTGGTGATTTTGACTGGGGGAGGGGGAACGGGTGCAGAGAGTCTGCACGACGGCGAAGGAGCCTACGACGTGAATTTGATGCGTCCCTGAAATGGGAGATAAAGCTCTTTTTGGAACTATTCTGGCACTTATCTTCTTAAGGCTTTGTCTATACGGCTGGTCTCCACTTACCAGGTGGTACCTGGTGATATTTGCGTGTTACTGGTCTCTTGCTAGCATCTCCACTCCACCGCGGCGAGTGGCCTCCCACCTAGGCGACTGGTCTCCCCTATGAGCGTCTGGTCTTGAACCCCCTATATATATAGTAAGGGTTGTGAGGGTTACCTCCATACCCTGATCACCTAATATGAGCACGTTAGGTGCTCTGCCCATTTTGCGACAGGAGGACAATTGCACCTTTTGCAAGCGAGGGGAGGCGATGTGAAAGGAGGAAGACAAGGAGAACTTCCGATTCTAACGGCATCGAACTGTATAACCTCGACTTTGACGCTCACGTAATTAGCGACGAAGATACACGTATTACTATAAGCCTAGACCGAGGGGTCCATTTCATAACCTTGTACAATCGCTAGTGAGCCTGGGCCTGCGCTATATATAAACATCGTGATTCACGTTGTCGGAAGCCGTGGTGATTTGCAGCGTGCACCTTCGCCATCGACTTATTCATCGAATGGTCGGAGTTGAGATTTCTAGCATTGGAGGGGATCCCATCCAGTTGAAGGACTATATGGTCAAGAACGCAAGACCCAGGCCTAGTGTGAGGCGCTGTTGGACGGCGATGTTAAACGCAGGAGGCTGCAGGCTGTTGACGGGTGGGAATTTTTAGTGTTCGGACCCCCAAAAATAGTAACCTGGCCTCCAGACCATCTCTGAGATTTGGTGGTTGGCTTGGGTGCAAAGATTTATGCGGGAAGGAGGTGGGGCATATGACTAGGGGCCGCTCTAGAAACATCTTGCGTTCGTCGTCTTCTCAAGCTAGGAGGACTTCCGATAATATTCGAATTTGGTATATTCTATTTGCAGATAGGCTATACGATCACGCTTGATCAGGTTCCAACTTTTTATTTTTGGTAGAATTCTTCATAATCTTGAGACATCATGGAAGAATCTTGCTGTATGACTATCAATTAGTATGCTCCCCGGCAACTAATTCCACTATCAAACTTTGCACTCCTATAGACTTAGAACCTTAAGCTTTACAACATATTCTCTACTCTGCCTATACTCCCTTTTGCACTTGGTATTCGACACAGGATTATAATATATTAAATTTTGATCCCTTCCAAAACGAGAACAACGTTCCGGAGATACTTTATACCTTCATCGATTTTGGTCTCATCGACTTCACCATCAACAGCCCCTCGGCCTTCCTGTTCATGTCTGCGGACTAGGAACTGTCCATCAAAATCCCGCAAGGCATTGATTACCAGCTGTGACAAAATCTGTCCTGGTATCCACGGAAGATTATCCCTTGCAAAATTCTCCAAAACTTCCTTGACCAGCAACGGGTTTGAAAGTATTCTCTCTGTATTATTATAATCATCTTCAAGCAACCCGCCTCCCACATCCAAATCTATTGCTCGTCTTCGAAAGTCCGGGGATAGCACCGATCGCCCATCTTCGGGATTAATGAAAACGAACGGGCTCCCCAGGAGAATCTCATGAAGCCTATGGCTAAATATAACCTAACCGAATTTCTCGGCCGGACACCGTTTCCCAGGGAAGACTATAATCAGTTACGGAGCTACTTTGGCTGTCTATCTATTGCTTTACAATACTTGCACCAACATGGGATCAAGCACAAAGATCTCAAGCCTGGTAATATCCTCGTTTCTGATAAAGGGAAAGTTTTAATTACGGATTTTGGAAGTGCGACAGACTTCTCTGAGACAGGAAAAAGCACCACGATCGGACCTGAAGTTTCCTTCACAGAGGACTACGCACCGCGAGAGGTGATTAAGCGTAAGGTTAGTCTTCACTCTATATATTCAGTCCCTCCGAATTTGAGACCTACTGACCCATCGACGCTTAGGTAGGCCGAACTCGCAAATTCGATGTTTAATCCCTTGGCTGCGTATTCTATAAGATGTGGACAGTCTTGAAAGGCAGAATAGTCTCAGATATAAAATCCTACTTTTCTATGAATGGAACTAGAAACGGCAACATACGAACTAACCGGACAGTAGTAATATAGTGGTCTAGATATCTTACCATCCAGCCAAGCCACTATCCTCGAGACAATGAGCCCATTATTTACATTCTCAAAATGGTCGTGGATAAACCAGAAGTACGGCCGGATATCTACGATATGGTGAATATTTTTCCCTTGGATCCGGCCAAACCTCGCCGTTCTGTTGTAACGAATGCATGGCAGAATATAGTAGTAATAATATTTATCGACGTATTCGTCCAGAGATTCCAAATATACCAGCAATCGTAATGCGTGCTCACTCATCCTCGGTGCCTCCTCCAGTTTCCGGCCAAAGGCTTAGCCCGTTCCTGTATACTCACGTACCAATAGCTGCCCTACTAGGCCCTCCTCACGTGTACGTACTCTATAGTAATCCAAACCTCTCATATTCTCCCCTTCCGTGTTGTGGGAATTTGCAGACTGGTAACCAGCGACTAATAATGAGCAGTGCTTATTCTGGTAATTATTATCCATACTATTACTAGCAAACCTGGAGTCCGGCCCAAAACAACGGATAATCCTCCTTGTCTGTAAACCATGCAAGCGTCGGATCCAATAGGCCGTCCTTTCCAGTCCTGCTCCTACGCCTTAACCCGAATCGACTACTGTTGGTTCCTCAACTTGGACAAGACCCGTCAGAAAGAGCGCTATCATTAAAATCTTAAATCCTAATGGAGATATTTTAGACCTAGACCTACTAAGGTCCAAATATCCTTCCTCTCCATCACCTGGAGACGACCCAAAACCACAAAACTCGCTTGCCCCTCCAATTGCGAATGGCTCAGTCCAAATGCCGAACATGTCTGCGCCGTAAACCCAACCTTCAGATCATTCCAGACTCTCTTCTGTCAACCCGATTCCGCAGTCTGATGGCGTTTCAGAATCAGAGATAAGACATCTACCACTCCCTCGTCAAAGAAAGGAGAAGATCTCGGATCAAATATTTGGCCTCAAAACCGAGCTACCTATTCCGAAAAGTCAAGTCATCGGTAACTTGCAAAACCTTCATGAACATTTTACTTTAAAGATCACGGTCCAGCAAAAAGCTCAATTCTCAAGGGATGCTAGAATTCTGACGAAGGAGGAGCTCGTCATCAAACTCAAAAATAGAATGCCGATGAGAAACCCCTCGTAAAAATGGACCAAAATACTGAAAAACAGTCACCTGAACCCATACCAAACTTCCTGTGGGACTTCCACAGCCGAGGAGTGCACTATGAACAAGAAACTAAGCAAGACAGACCAGCGACTCCCTGGATAATGCCAGAAGGTTCCCAGTGGACAAATGATGAAGCAAGCACATTAGCAATTATGAAGTCCCTAAAGAAAACCAGGAAAGAGATTAGAGCTGTAAGTTCTCAGCCTTCCAACCCTAGCGTCACTTTAATGAGGATTTTAATTGACTGTTTATAGGCATTTCCACCGAAGAGTAGTAATAGTATTAAAATGTTTTGGGAGAAGTTCGAAAGGGTGAATCGTAAAAGCATAGTAGTGTGTTTACGAGATGCTGCGCCATCTTACTCAGAAATACTTCAACGCCAAAGAGAAAGCTAAGGTAAAAGGCTTGAAGTCGGCTATGTAGTATAAGACTAGCATCGAACATCTTCTTGTGGATAAATGCATGGCAACCCCGACACCAGAGGAAGGTAGAGGAATCCACGGAGATCTAGGAGAGAGGGCAGTCACGTTCGGAGGCGCGACATCTCCACTGGAGCAGGAACAGTAGTATTAGTAGAGAATGGCATGCCACGGCGTAGCTAGGCAGAAGCCAGCCACGCCGTGAGGCATTTCTTCTATCGGACAGGTCATGTCGTATGAAGGGAGTGCCAAGGGCAAGCCACTACCGTCGCAGTTACCGAGGGAGTACTGCCGTGAGGATCGTGATAGTGCGACGTCGAGAAGGGGGTAACGAGCTGAGTTTATGCTCGTATCTCGGGCGATGCGATACTATCTAGAGGAATGATCGCCGTCGCGATAGTCATAAGTATCGAATCTAGAGTAGTAGATCGAGGAGGATCGAGGGTTCTGGCTTACAACCGGCCGTGCCGTTAAGGCTTTTTAGCCACAGCGGGCCTGCGACGGGGCGTTCTGGATATGTCTTGGTAGGGAGGGGTTGATAGCGTATATTGAAAAGCCAATCGCTGGTCTCATCCGCCCCGAACTTCCAAGGATACCAAAAATTCCTCAGTCTTACCCTGGATCTGGAGCCACGCTACTGCATCTCACGCATTTCACAGGGATCTAAACCTCCCACATATAATGAAATTGGCAGCCCCCGTTTATTCCATGAGACCCACGAAAAGGTCAAAAAGGAGCCCTCCTCCCGACCTCACCACCTTACAACATATTGCCAGAATCTCCCAAGATTTTCTTCGATTAACACTCACCATCTACACTCATCTCAACGAGTATCTATGGTGGCCGCGACCCCCGATCACAACAGGATCCTTTTCGGTCTTAGCTTCGGCTAACCCCTGACCAAGTCGAGGAGCAAAAAATCCCCAAAATGCCAAAGCACACAACGACGTCACCTCAGCAGAAATTTCCAAATGTGCTCGAAAGATCGGTCACGCATCTGCTGCCCTCACATGAACCTACGCTAGTCCGGCAATGGAGCCACAGGGGAGAAGCTAGAGACGTGGCTTGACAAACATTCCCAAAAGTGCCTCACGCTGGCGCTGCCGAAATTCCCAATTTTGTCGGCAGGACCAATGTCAACACATGGGTACTGGATGCAGCTTAACATTAGCTCGGCGAGGCAACGAGCTTGAAGAGAAGGTTCGTATGGCTTTGAGAGAGTTCTCAGATGCTACGATTCCCAGTTCGTACAGGCTTGTGAGGCAAGGGACGAAATGGCCCAAAAATCCTCAGAAGTTCCTCTTGGAGCTTTTATGAGGCTTTGGAAGAGTATTGGGGTGTTATAGAGACTCTTAGGAGAATTATAAATGACCTGCTTCCCAATTATGATTTTCGGGTCAGCGAAGCATCGGATTTGGAAATAGATTTGCATTTTCATCGTGTTCTATTTTGCATAGCTGAATCGGAAGCCTGACCAATCATACTTCTTTTGTATCTGATCACGAGAAAGCACGGTGTACAACTCCAGAGAAACGATGTCTCAAGCAAACGGAAATTCTTCTTCAGTGAGTATGAACCATCTCTTCCATCCCGTTCCCTCTCCAACTGTCTCTTCCCGGCACAAATAGCGCTGAAAAGTCCCAAAACAGGCTTCACAGCAATCTCCCCAACCTTCGAAGACCTTTTATCCTATTCCTCGCGATCTACCTTTGAGCGCAACAACCCAATACCAGGCTACGACACAAAACAACTCCCCGATGCAGAGGTGGCAGGAAGAGAAGTTCCATGAACAACCATACCACGCTATTGCGTATGTATCTCAGGATGATCGTGCTGGATATGATTTGCACGGGAAGTTGGGGGTTTCTACCACGAATGGGGTCCAGGGATCAGCTTAGGGGAATATTAAAAGTTGCGAATTGTGCGGGTGAGGGAGAGTACGAGTCGTCAATCAGCGCTTGAGATGGTGATCGTTTTTACTGAATTCATCTGGGTAGAGGCTAGAATCTTGTGGAAGTTGGCATATAGTTGCACGGTTTCAACGGTTTCTTTCAATTTCTTTTGGAAAAGCGAGGGAGTGCTTGGTGTTTCTTGGTTTATGAAAGGTACTTAGGTATGGTCGTAATGGTAGAAAATGAAAGGGTTGATAATTGTTATGAATCTACTCTATTCCTATTCAAATTTGATAAATGTAGTGATTAGGCAATGGTTAGAGTTGTACGGGAGGTCTGGATGCCTTAATGGTGGATCTAGGATGTGGAGGGGAAGGGAGAAAAGTGATTTAGCTGCGGGGTTCCGAATATCACGTGTTGACGTGATTCTAATTATGCCGTTATAAGTGATTTCAATTGTGTTGTGTTCTAGCAATCATTCCGCAAAATGCAAATAAAGCCACATGTACTAAAAGTGGTTCGAAACAGACCTCTTCGGTTAGCAAAGTGGAGATTAGGCATGGAGAAAGGGGGTTTGATCACGTGCTTAATAATCTGCACCCAATACCACGATCCGAATCTCTTTGCGATAGCGCTGCTTGTTTATGTACTTAAGTCCTAGTTAATATAACTACATCCATGGTTCCGAGGAAAGCTACTTAACCCTAAGGGTATGGATACTCTCAATATTTGATATGCGGACACCTTGTTATAATCAGCGTATCAATGGAATTCTAGACGAATTGATTAAATGTTGGTTCTTTCATTGGTATTGTTTACTCTATGGTAGAAAAAAGCTCTGAAGGAGCTCTGTACTGAAGTGTAGCCAGCTAGCGTGGCGGCCATGGTAGCCTAAGGGCATAACACGTCTGCTTCAATTATTGCTTCTGCACAACTGAAAGATGGAGACCCAGGCCTCTGAACTTGCACTTTTGACAGCTTATCAAGAGATTATTACATGCAAGAAGTCTGAGCCTGTGGCTTAGAAAGGACAGGGTTGTCGATCTGCACTTTTGTCCAAGGTCATGAGTAGCTCGCTTCTTGCCTGCAACCTGCATCCGTTCATTTTAACTGCAGCCTCATTACTCGACCGCAAGAAAGTTATCTGTTAAAAGCCAAGCATAAACTTCCTTTTCCTTATTCTTTCCATATGCATTGAAACTTGCGGCTTTTTCGATCTCGCTCGATTTGAAGCTTTCCCGACGCAGATCTTCAAGACTTCAAGCATAAAGGGCCACCTCGAAGTCTCAAAGACAAAAGAAGAGTATGAGCTCTCGCAGAGAGGAACAAACGGAGCTGTCCTTGTCCAGAAATGGAACTTCCTTCAAGCACATATTCACTAACTGTATGTCACGGAGAAAAGACCTTGCTGGCAACGATGGAGATCATTTACAAAAATCACGACAACTACGGCTTCAAAGCTTCGTGTGCAGCACCCTCTATATTGAGACTATCTGCTGATAAACATCTCTAGTCCGCGAAAATGGAAGGACAAGCTCAATTAATAGCGATATGGGAACAACTTGAGCGAGAACGAGATGAAGATAGTCGTTGCCAAGGTTGACAAACGAAGGCGAGAAGTCGACAAGGATACCGCAGTCCTTCACAACAGGGTTCAGATACCCAGCGAGAAGTTCCAACGCTTTAAGAGAGGGAAGGCTAATAGGGAGTCTTATCCTGTATCTCCCAGTGTGGGCTTCTGCTCCCACAACGTGCTCAATCGCTTCCAACAAGCGTCACAGAGACACCAGAAGAATTCACATATTTCAGACCAAGGCCCGATTCTGAAGGCACGATCATGGGTGAAGATGAAAGCTTTCACAAGAGCAAGTAAATAAACACTTATCAAGGTTCCCATGAGTACAAGCGCGACAAAAGAAGGGGCTGAACACTGAAGCCAATAAGGCTCTCGAGGCCAATCAGCCAAAGCAGCACTAAATTACGCCTTTCACATTCACAAAGCACAAAGGAACAGTCACAAAATTACCAACAATTCAGGTATGTCTCATTGGTTCTTCTCCACTGACTGAAATATATCCATGTTATTAAACGCGTGAAAGTTACCAAGGAAATTCGTCTCCTACATTTATTATAATTACCAACAACTATTTATACTACTACCATAGAAAGAAAGCAAGGAATTCGTGTCTCATCTCATCTCTCCCCGATGTATCGCTCGTAAACCCAACAAAAGCAGAGAAAAATCCCCAACCAATCTCCACCCATCCGAATGCAGCAAGCCAAAGAAAAATTATCGCCGTCTCCTCGACCGCGGCTTTGGCTCAGGACTCGGCGATCTCGAAGCAGGAGCACCAACACCAGCTGCACCCATAACACCCATCAGCACCTCCTTCCAGCGCTTCCGTCCCTCAATCATATCCCCGAAATCGCGCGTAAATTTCTATAACATTTCTTACTGCCCTCCTCCCGCTCCTCTCCGACCACCTTCCCACCTTCTACCATCCCTATCCCTATCTCCAGTACTTCTGTCCCTGTCCGCCATTTCTAGATCGGCGGAAAAGGTTACCGTAGCGGTCGAGAGGCCGGCCGTCAGCGTCGAAGCGATCAGGTAATATCTCCACGTTAGAGGATAAGCCAGGCGAGGGAGAGCGAGAAGCGTTATTATCCCGACGGCGGTGTTTTAGCTTTATCGTTTTGGTAATTACTTGATAGATCGGAATTTCGTCGTCTGCGTCTTCTTCTCCGGCCTTCGCCGTTGTCGTCGTAGACGTGTTCGGTATCCTCTTTGTTGTCTGAGAATTGAGAGTTGTAGTTTGAGATTGACGGAGGGAGGGTGGACGGGTTAAATAGGTCGAAGGGGCGTGTATGTGTGGTGCGTGTTTATGGATTTTGGCGAGGCGACGGGAGGATTACGGGGACAGAGGGGCGAAGTTCACGGATTTGTTAAAGGGGTTGGCGGGGTTAGTTGGTGAGAGGAGAGGGGACGGAGGGGCGAAGTTCACGGATTTGTTAAAGGGGTTGGCGGGGTTAGTTGGTGAGAGGAGAGGGGACGGAGGGGCGCTTAAGAGGTGAGATGGGGGAGACTATTCGTGGCGCTATTTGTGTTGTTAGCGAAAATTCCAGAAGATGTAAAGTGGCAGCGGGGACAAAGGAGAGCACAGGCAAGATCAGAAGACGCACCCTCCTCGGCTCTCTCATTATAACGAATTTCTCGTGAGTAATTGGGATCAAGAGGTGGCACGTGCTCGTCTTCAAGGGGAGCAGTAGGGGGCGGAGGAAAGTACGGGAACGCGCCGCTTGCGACAGCTTCAGCAGCACCAGCAGCAACGACAAGAGAAGAAC
This sequence comes from Hyaloscypha finlandica, assembly GCA_021399475.1. Classification (NCBI taxonomy): domain Eukaryota; kingdom Fungi; phylum Ascomycota; class Leotiomycetes; order Helotiales; family Hyaloscyphaceae; genus Hyaloscypha; species Hyaloscypha finlandica. The sequence continues at coordinate 47,815 of JAJTUR010000180.1, forward strand.
GAGATAAACGAGATCGAGATCGCTATTCACTCAAATTCTCAGGCGGATACGCGTAAAGGTCCGTCCACTGCATGATTAGGCGGCGCCTAACTCGCGTAATCCGCTTTATTATAAGCATCTGAAACTGCTTCTAGTACTAGCGGAGCGACTGTGTCTTAAATACTAGACATCTCTTACAAATAAATCAAAGAAATATTATTATAGTCCTTTATAATACCTTTATACTACTTCCTTCTATTCTCCTAGCTTTCTATACTTATAGTACTTATAAGGTATTAGCTCGAGTTAGGGTCTTCCTAGCTTATATAAGTATTATAGGGGGAAATATATATAAGTAGAAATCCTATATAAAGCAAGGTATAAAGTAAGGACGAAAAGCAAATAGTAGAACGCACGCACTTAGGAAATATAAAACAGGGTATTTATAAGTAAAGAATAGTATTATTAAAGTAAAGAAGGGTATCTAGCTAGCTATATCGTGAGAAGAGCTCTATATAAGAGTACTAGGTCATATAATACAATTCGCGAATCCTATTATATAACTACTATATAAAACATAAAAACCTAAAGTAAAAACAATAAAGCGTAGCTCTTTTACTATAATATATACTACTAGAATTCGTTCGTAATACTATTAATATTCCTTTTAGTATTATCTACATCTTTTTACTATAAAGGGTATACTATATTAAGCTTTAAATTAAGGATTTTAAGTCTCTTTAAAGTATGCTTTTCCTTCTACTCTCGTATAATAAGCTTATTACACTAGTTAATATATCTAGTGAGAGCTATTATAAAGTTATATAGTTATTACTAGAGGGTATTAACTTTTATACCCATAGCTATAGCTTAACTCTAGAGGGATAATAAGAGATGTCGATAAAAAAAGAGTAATAAAGGTAACTAGACTTTACGAGCTGAGATTTACTCTATTTACTTAAGATTAGAGAGTAATAAATAACTACTTAAGGCCTGCTCTATTTATACGAGAGAAGGAAATTAAGGAAGGTAATAGCTATAGTAATAAGAATAAGGCCTTCTATATTTAGCTGCCCCTCTATATTTAGCTATACTAATAATACTCGCTTAGTTTTCGTGTTCCTACCCCCTAAAAACAGCGATATAACTATCCCGGATCCGGGGATTAAAATACTATTACCTTAACTCTAGAAGTATACTTAGGCATAGTATTTACCCCCTCGGGTTTAGCATCCGCTATATTAGGCAAGGCGCGCGCATAGCCTCGCCGCCGCTTTTAATATTTATAAAAGTCGTGTTCCCCTACTATTGTCCTCTTTAATATCTTCTTACACGCGTCCCCTCGCTCGGCCGCTCGACGTCTCGCTATGCGCACCCTACTACTCTCTTCCCTAGACCTACCTAGGATCCTCTATCAGTCCGTCGTAGCTGAAATCCTTGACGAGGCAGCTGGTTTGAAGGCAGAACCCCTCGATCTCCTACCCTAGACTCGATACTCTTAATACTCTCGACTATCGCGACGGCGATAGTTCCTTTACGTCTCGTGTCGGATTAGTTAAGCATAGGGTTAAAGCTATACTACTATAGTTACTGTCTTTTTAACAATGTTTATTTAAGGTTAAGATAAGTAAGTTAAATTTTAGATATTACTAGAGGACATAGTTTCGCGACTCTTAGAGTAGACTACTAATATAAGCTCTAAAGAACTCTAATCGAGCCCTCTTATTCGAGTTCGAGAACTTTAAGTAGTAGGAGTTCTTTAAACTAGATTTTTAGCCTTAGTTTCCTAAAGCTAGTTTCTTAAAGAGGGGAAAACAAGCGTATCGCTTTAGGAAGATGTGAGCTATTAAGTAGTGTCGAGCTAGAGATACCTAAATACTATTAAGTAGTTAACGTCTTGTGTTTTATAGATCTAGTATATTATACTTGCGATGAGTTAAGTAGAAAAGCAAAGAGAGATATATAAGGAAGGAAAGTTAGAAAAGGGATAGAATAGAAGACTATAGGGATATATTAAACTAATACTAATATATATCGAACGCGGATCTAGCCTGCGCTTAGGAGCTTCGAAAAGCGAAATTAATAGTAGAGACTTTAGAGGCTGTAATTATATTACTAGCGAAAGATAGCTGTGTAAGAGGATCACCCCACGGAGGGCAGCTAGTAGTTGAATATAAGGAGCGGTTTATAGTTGCCGGTGGTGTATAGATAGATATGAAATACCAAATTTAATAAACTTAAGATATCGAATTACATCGAGTTATATTAATATACTATTGATCCTCGGTAACATCTCTCAATACCGTTTACGTGCTTCATAGCCCATGAAACTACGTGAGTGTCTCTCGCCCCGTAGTGGTCAAGTCCGTTTTTAGTCGACTCCAAGACATGCCTCAAGGGCTCGATGTTAAGCCCATTAGGGCAATGTCTTACCACTTATTTTCCCCGACATTGGCATCCCGAACTTTGGAAGCCTCATCCAAAATGGGGACCTTGACGCTTAGGGTAAAATCGTAGGCTGCTCTCCCCAAAGGCGCGCAGTTCGATATAATAGATACAAAAGGAGTGTGCCCCTCCTAATCCCTGTACCCCCCCCTATACTACTCGCGTAGTATTCCTAAAACATGGGTATACGCTCAAAACAGTAATTTTGGATCTCGACTCTCTTTTGGATACATAAGTACCCTCTCTAGGTCTACCCTAAAAGGGTACTTATATAAAAAGAGAACTATTTGGTCCCTCCTAGCCTCCTACGTTGAAAAATCGTTGATTCTATGAATTTTTCTGTCTAATACCTGTGACGCGTGGAGTGACGCATGCCGCTCGCTAGGAAATTTAGCGTCACGTGACAGCGATGACGCATGCGGCTGTCACTAGTATTAGAACACCAGAGCTTCTGTATTCAGAGCTTCTCTCCTTAGTTTAGTATCCTCGGAATAGAGCCACTCTACCTGCTTTCCAAGCCCAGAGACCCGGTCTCGTGACAATACCCTATTTCTCGTATACTATCTCGCGGCCCTATATACGTACTCGCTTCCTTAGATATAATGCACGTTTACTATTCTTACCTAAGGTATATTCTTCGCTAAGTCTTATGAATAGCTTTATTCCCTGTCCCTATAGCTTCTATACTATAGCGCTATACTCCCTATAATATTAAAACTATAGTATATAATTTCCCTACTATAAAGTGAATTAAGGTTTAATTTTCCCTTTACTATAAAATTGATTCTATAGTAAATAAAGCCCTATAGAATTAGTTCTATAGGTATAAAAAAAATATAGAAAATGTTTTTGTGAATTCAATATTTCAAACTATACTTTAGCTACTATAATAAGGAATATAGATCCTAAATATAGATAGAATACAGGGCCAAATTATAATAGACTACCTATAAGAAGAGACCTTAAGGCTCTTCTAAGTCTTATACGAGAAATGTCCCTTTGGTTTATCTTATAATATTATTAGAGTATACTAAAGTATATCTCCTTATCCCTTACTTCCTAAATCGATTTGTGTTATAGCTATCTAATAAACTATAACTCGACTTGATTATCGAGGAAGATTTCTCTAGGTAGAGGGTCTTTATGAATCTATTTTATGATATACTAAAGTATAGATAATTAATTATGAAAGTATATATTAAATAGTGACTACCGAATATCTCCTAGCCCTAGAATCGTATATTGAGAATAGTAGTCGAGTTCTGAAATCGTATAGCTATTTAACTAGTCTATAAAGTATGAAATTAATACCTAGAAATTAGTAGATAGCGTGGTAGAAGATCTCTACTATCCTCTTACTAGATATATATATATGTACTTTAAGATACTAGACTTAAAGTCTCCTGTAATAATATAATAATACCTATTTCGTAGACGCCTAGCGTAGCTAGTAAGCTAAAATTCAGACTACCAGATTATATAGAAGAAGTAGTATTTAAATATAGAGGATAGTATACCTTCCGTGACTCCTATAGTATTAAGCCTAATCCTCTACAATAATAAATCCCTAGGGCTCTAGTACTATCGCTATATAATTAATATAAGCTAGCTAGTACTTGAACGTCCGTAATATAGCTCCGCGACTATCTCTCACCCTTAATTCGTATATGTGTCTCGTCGAGATTTGAGCTTCTCGCTCTAGCCCTTTAAGGTATAGTACTTTCGTCTATAAAAGGTTATATCAGGGAAAAGAGAGTATACTATATTCTAGCTTATTATATTAACTACTACTATTCCCTAGTAACTAGTAAGGATCATTATTAATAGTGACTTTATTATATATATAATATGAATAGAGTCGAATGTACTATTTAATCGTGAATATAAGAGCGATTCTACCTTAAATAAAAGTTAGTCCTCCTTATCCTAACTATATTATAAGAATTAACTTACTATATTGAGATCCCCTTATAAAGAGGTTACTATAGAATTATTAAGAGTATACCCTTCTTATATAATTAAGTATTAACTAATCCGGTCTATATTATACCCCCCTTTATATATAAAGATATCTAAGGTTAAGTCCTCCTAAATCGAGTAATTAAAGAATTGTAGTATAACTAATCTAGATATTAAGCTATTATAAAGCGCTATCTATAAGCATAATATAACTAGATTAACGATATATTATTATAGATAATAGTTAATACTCTATTATTATTATATTATATCCTATAATAAGTTATATATAGTCTAGTATATTTACTAGAGTACTATAATACTAGAAGGCTCTAGGAACCGGTAAATGAGATTAAGAATAAGGGCTACTTTGAAGATATACTCTTATATCTTTACCTAAGGAATAGGAATTATTATTCGAGGTATATAGGGTAATTTCGGAATAGTTAGAAGCTTATAGAAAGTTATAATACCCTGCTTAATATTGAAAGTAACTAAGCTTTAAAGAAATATATATTATACTTTACTCTAGCGGTTACTCTAGTATTTACTCCTAGGGGAGTATAACTAATAACCCTTTACTCTAGGTACTAACTACGAATATTGTCCTAGAAATGAATATAAGATATGTCTAGGGACTATAGGCGCTATTATATAAGCTACTTTTTGTTACTTTAGTAATTAACAAGAATTAGAGAAAGGATAATAATAGTTGAAATTACTGAATTATGTAATGATTTGAATTATAAGTAATAAATAGCTTATTTTATTTAATGTTTTCCTTAATACTTAAATAAATCTAAATCCTAATATATCCTATAGGGCTCGCGGGCTAATCTTATAGGAGGTACTATACTATAGCTTACTACCTATAGTAACCCCTATCCCCTTAATATATTTACTTTTACTATATAAACTCCCTTATTTTTGATTCTTCTTATATTTGACCTTCTTTCCTTACTCTTCCTTTCTCTAGGCGCCCTTACTTAGCTTCTCTTAATTCGTGACTACGAATTTAGTTCCTTTTTTTCTTACTTTATACTAGTGAGTCCTTATAATATACTTATAGAAAATCGTAGCTTTCCTCCTACTATACTCCTATATATTAGGTATACCTTCTATATTATTCTATAGGCTATCTCTTAATTATAGCTTTATTACTCCTTACTAATATCGTTTCTTAACGCCTTCCCCTTAGAAAGGAACGTTACCTAATACTACTCTATAGTTACCTATAGTATCTTAGGTATTAGGTATAGCTTATAATTACTCTAATTACCTTATACTATGTCCTTTAACTCCTAAATATTAGTATTCCTTAGTTCTAAGTTTCTTTTACTTTAGGAAATATTCTGATTCAATACTAAATATATATAACTTATATATTAGGAATCTAGTACTCTAGTAATGTTCCCTTATTATATTCTTATTATAGGACTATAGCCCCTACCCTCGTATATTTCGGTTATTTATCCGGAGCTTCCTAGATGTCTAGCTACTATAAGATACTCTAATATTTGATTTCTCAAATTATATCCCTTATTATATTATCGCTTTATAGCTGTATATTACCCCCATGTATCTAGCTCCTTACCTAGAGTTATCTAAGTACCTACTAATAATAAACTATTTAGAAACTTACTATTTCTCTTTACTTTTTATTAAATTATATTATTTTATACGAAACCTAGCTTAAGACTCTACTATTTTTATTTATTTATAGAATGTGATTCCGGGGGATCTACTAATAACTCCTAGTCGATCCTTATACTCTAGCTTAAGTATATCCCTGTAGTATCTCCCTATAGTATCTATTCATTACCTATAGTATCTACTTAGTACTTATTAACTAATTCGGTACGATAATTAGAGTGGTCTATATAAACTGTGATTCTAGGCGGTGTGACCCCTCTTCCCCTTATCTATCTCTACTATATAGCCTCTTAGCCTCCTATAGTTATATTTGATATAATATGTCCGAACCTCCTAACTAAATACTAGAATTCCTGGCTAAATCATTAGATATAAAGATTATAGTACCTTATATAGAGGATTATTCTAAGGGGGGTACCCCCTCTACCCCCTATTACTCTGAACCCCCTAACTAGATACTAGAACCGGGTTATATTGGTATTACTATAGGGTCCCTGCCCCTATTACCCCCTTTATAGCTACTAATTTCCCTTTATAGATATATATTTATTACTCGATTCTTAGTAAGGAAACCTAGTTTAGGTCTAAAATAGATAGGTATTATAGTATCCTAGTTCTAAGTAGCTTAATAGGAAGTATATATATCTCTATATACCCTCTTAACTTTGTAATATTAATAAGTCTACTTATCTCTCTATTTACTATTAGTAAAACTATACTAACTACACCTTTCTAACTATTCTCTATATATTAATCTCTTTATATTCTTTAGTAAATTCATACTTTTCTTCTTCCCTAATAATTAATATCTCTTTTACTTCGGTTATAGTATTATAGTTTTCTCTTATTATAAGCGTACTTCGTATAGAACTAATTGAGTATTTAGCCTTAACTAATACTATTTATATATTCCTAGAAGGTAATCTTAGTAAGTTAACTAGAGAAGAATACTATATATGGATCTCTTTCTTTAGAGACTATATAATATCTAGTAAATCTTATATTATATTTAGTTCTATCTAGCTACTACTAAATAATAATTACCTAGATTAGCCTCTTATAAGTAATACTCTAATACTTCAATTATAGTAAGTAATTAATGTATTTTACCCTTAGTTTATATATAATTATGCGATTAAATACCTCTCTTCTAAGCTTCTAGTCTACCGCTTACGAATTACGGGTACTATAGAGCTTCTAGATACTCTATTTATTAATAAGGATACTAGAATTAAGAGTTACGAATTTGAGGTTCGTATATCTAGATACTACTTAGACCTTATCTCGGATCTAGCTCTCCGTAAATTAGTTAAATCGACTATAATATATACGAATAAGTAAACCTGCTTTACTCCTATAAACAATAATCTATTTAAAGCGATATTAGGCTCTTAGAAAACCTGGACTAGTAGCCGCTTCTTTATTAAAGGGGAATATACGTTCGCTTTTAGCCTAATAGAAAATAGCTCCTATATTAAGCTAATATATATCTCCTTTAATTCGATAAATCATATTAATAGGACTACCTCTGAAATCTAGTAGCTAGCTAGAGATAGTACTCGACGCTATAATATAAAGCCGAAAGATAGAGCCTAAGTTATATCCTCTAGTATACTAGTTATACCTTAAAATAATCGATTTTAGACTTTAGGGGTAGTATTAACTATATCACTCTCCCTAGTACTAGCTAAACCCCTTTCTATATAGTATCCTAGCCTAGCTTAACCTTAATTTAGTTACCCTCTATAATACGAATAACCTTAGTAATAGCCCTCTACCTCTTAGTACTCTCTATACTACTAGTAGTAGCCTATAGTAACGTATTCTATATAGAGTTTACCCCTAACTATAATAATACCTATATATACTTAACTACTATTATATATTATTGACTCCTCTCTAGTAACCCTATATATTAGAATATTAGTATATATAACTCTAGTAACTAGTATATTAATAGTAGATCCGATTTCAATGCTACTAGTACTAGCTTATTAACTAGATAACTTTCTAGATATTAACGATATTCCTTCTATATAACTATAATAAGAAATAGTCTCTCTATCTAAATTATCTAAAGGAAAGCGCTATATAGAGTTAAATACTAATAATTACCTACTAGCTAGGAGGCTAAAACGAACCCGTAAACCTACTACTAAAGCCTCTGCCCTTTAACTCCTAGATACTAAAGCTATAGTTCATATCTCTAATAATAAAGATACTAAGGAATATCTTTAGATATTAGATTACGGTTCTTACGAATTTTGTACCTTAGCTAATTATTATCCGTGTTTTCCTTATATCCTATCTCTCTCTTATACTATTTCTTTTCAAATACTAGTAGTCTACTTTAGTTATTCTCAATAATAGGCCTATAGAGGCTAATAAAGAGCTAGACTTTCTTTAACTACGCTTTCCTTTCTCTCTACTTACTTATCTTCCTCTTAGGACTTTCTTTCTATACTTACTAATTTTGTTTCTTATCTTACTTAGGTCTCTTAATATTGTCCTTTATAATCTATCCTATTATAATACTATATATAATTTACTCTTTTCAACCCTTGTAGTATTAATACTATAGGCTTATCGTACTATAGATTACTCCCTATAATATTAATAACTCTAATAAATATATTACCTATATGATTCTATAGCTATAATATTATTATAGAAGACTAGGAGCAACGTCTCTAACTTTCCCGCTAACCCTTAATATCCTTAGTCTAAGAAAATCCAACTTTGTTTAATATATAGGCTATTAATAAGTGACTTAATAATACTATAAATTCTAACCTCTTAACTTCTCGCTATATAATTAACGGAACTATAATCGAAGTCGATACTCCTCCCCTTATATATTATTAGCGAAACTATTACTATAATGCTTCTAACTACTCTAATAATTCCGAATACTAGCTTAATCGCCGCTATTATCTAGGTAAAAGGAATTATACTATATAGGTACTTATAGAGAAGTAGCTAGACTTTCTATAGAAGCTCTAGGCCTTTAAGACATACTAGAACCGAGAGTTTCCTAATAAGCCTTATATTAAATACGGTATACTTCTCTTACTACGCTACTAGAAACGATAGGGCTTAATCGAGAGTTATATCTATAGTCTTACTCGGGTATTTAGGATCTATATTCCAGGTCTATTTATTATACTTTATACTAAATGTGTATAAGAACTAAGGAACCCGGTAGATATTAGCTTATACCCTATGTGTATTATAACCTTAGAAGCCCGGTTAACGAAGTTCTTCTCCCTATTTTAACTAGATAATAATCTCGGCCAAACCTCCGGGTATAACCTTAGGGCTATACCTTTTAATTACTATACCTTAATAGGATATATAGCCTATAGAACTCAGAACCCTAGAGTAATTACACTTTACTCTAGCGTTTTAGGGGTATAGCTAGAGATATCTAGGTATAATCGGTATAATTAAGACTATAACCTCACTAAACTTGAGTAATACTACTACTAGCTTATAGAGTATAACTTAGTCTTTTAACGAAACGATATCCGTACGAATATCTAAGTACTAGACCCGCTCCTACTCCTATAATTAATCTAGGAGTATCGGGATAAGCGCTATCTATAAAATAGGCTAGACTTTATAATAGATCTAATAAGGTATAACCTATAAACCCGTAATAAAGACTTTAGATTTAACTAAGTTACCCTTAGGCGAGTAACTAGTTCTTATAGGGCTAGAAACCTTCCTGAGCTCTTTTATATAGATCCGAATATAGAAGTCCTCCTCTTCTTATACCTATATCTATATAGTTGTAGCTAGTGGGTTAAGTAGCTAGTAGGGGAGAATAGCTATTAAGAGTTTACTTAATTCATAGATATAGTAATGAAACTTAACTCTATTAACCTAGTATTCCGTTAAGACTATTACTAGCCTAGATTCGTATATTAAGAGATAGAGGCTCGACGTATTTAGTAAAATAATAACCGAATCGTTAATAATAAGACTCGCTAAGCTATTAATAGCCGCCTCCTATAATTTGAGCTTCTTTAGTAAAGCTAGTATAGAACCTATAGTATTATTAATGAAATAATTACGAATATTATTCCTAGATTTATATATATAGGCGAGAAATACTACTACGAGAAAGAAGCTATAATTAATACTATATTATAAGTATCTAGACTCCCTTTACTTTTTATTACCTTAATATTTAATAAGAAGTGTATTTATTGGTATGGTTTCCCGGAGGTCATGTGATCTTGTCACATGACCTCGCTTCCTGTATATAAGACATATAGCGTGTATAGCGAGCCACGTATAAGCTACCTTTAACCTCCCTGGTGTGCGCTCGCTCTAGGGGGGCTAAAAAACATGAGTTCTCTAGGGGCTAAAAAAATGATTTTTGGTAAGCTTCTTAGTCTTTTATTCTATAGCGGGGAATCGTAGTTATTTTCTCATTTCTTAACCTTAATACCTAGCGAAGTATTAAGGAGAAGTTAATAGACCCTATATTATAAAGTCATCCTAGAACACTTACTACCGCCCCTGCCCACGTGACCTGGGGAGTTTATAGTAAATAGCTTATTCTATATTATATGACCTAGCCCAAATCTAGGACGATACCACGCGGTAGTATTAGCCCTTATTTCTCCTAATTAGATAGGTAATCGGGCTTATAGTTATTGCATAATTCGCGTCTACTGTCACGTGTGGGTAATATTTAATACTAGACTATTAATGCTTTGAGATAACCCCAAAATCGATATAATAACTATTAACCGCCTAAATAATAACTAATTTCCTATTTAGGAATTCTGCTAGGGCTATAGCTAAAGTATATACTTTAGTATTCGTCTATCCTAAGAGGAACTCGCCTATATAGGGGTACTAGTAGCCTATAAAGGGTTTACTTAAAGCCTACCTAAGAGAATTAAGACAGGTTTCTCAATATATTAACTATAAATTATTGCTCAAAAGAAACTCAGAAGTCTTCTATTTTTAAAATAACGTATATATGGATCTATTTTCCCCCTACCCGCCCTACCAAATCTCTCTCAACTCTTAAAGCTCAGATATTGAATATAGAACTAATTAGTACCTATTCTATATAAGCCTCTAATTACTACGTATTTAATATAAGAGCTTCTAGTTCGTGAGAGTTAATATAACTAAGATAAGCGTATATAGCTTAGTAGATCTTCTCGAGGTATTACCGAGTATCTAGTCTATATTTTCCTACTATAAAGATAAATATTACTTTAACTACTGAGAAATCCAGCTCTAGGAATAGGAAATTATAGCGCCGGCTATAATTAAGAACTGCTTAATAGAAGGCTCTACCTATACTACTTATCTCGGAGGCGTGACGTAGATTTATCTTATATCTACTATAAAAGGTAAACTCGTTAAATAATTAGAATACGTTATCGATATTATTATATAGTTTCGTTTACCTTACGAGATAGCTTAATTACTATACTTATAGAGGATTAGAAGATACTATAAGAATAGTTAGTAGGGTATTAGAGAAATTTTATCCTCTATAATTATCTTACTCAGTGAAGTACTACTTTAATTAATAGTCTCTAAAGGATTGCTATTTACGAGAGGGTAGCTAGTAAGGGGAGGTTACCTAGACTATGGACTAACACTAGCTTAAGGGCTAATAGCTATACTATTACCTAGGACATTATTAGCTCGGAGGTAAAACGAATAGTTAACTAGAGTAGACTAGTTACTATAATACTAGTAGGGGACGAGGTCATTAGTGGACTAGTTATTATATTACATTCTAATAGAGAACTCTCTTTAGGTATATTAGGATCTCTTTTACTAGTTTCGAAGTAGATGAAAGGTAGCTAGAGTATAAGACTACTAGGTATAATAGAGCTAAGTAGTGGAAGGATACGTACTTATAATAAGGGTTTGGAATCTCTAGATAAGATCGAGATAATCTAGTCTCTAGTAAAGGTAAGAGGGCAGAAGGATACGTGCTTATATTAAGGGTTATATCTAGAGTAGGTATCTAAGATAGATATCTAAAGTAGGTATTTGAGTTAGGTATCTCGATAAATATCTAATATAGGTATCTAGAGAAGGTATCTGAGGTAGGTATCTAGAGTAGGTATCTAAGGTAGGTATCTAGAGTAGGTATCTAAGGCGGGTATCTAAAGTAGGTATCTAAGGCGGGTATCTCGATAACTATCTAAGGTAGGTATCTAGAGCAGGTATCTAAGGTAGGTATCTAGAGTAGGTATCTAAGGCAGGTATCTGAAGTAGGTATCTAAGGCGGGTATCTCGGTAAATATCCGAGGATTATTACCTAGGGAAGGCTTCGAAATTAGTAAATCCTAAGTACTTAATTAAATATGACGTGTTCTAAAGGTAAATAAGCTATTATTAGCTTAGACGCGCTTAATATTTAATAGTTTTAAGACTCTATAATCTCTAGATATCTCGAACCCACTATATAACTCTATAATCTCTCTTATAAGTCCCCCCTTACTTAATATAGAGTAGATACTAATATGCCCCTAGTTATCCTATTATACTAATACTTAATTATTAAGAATCGTAATTATATAGATCATCTACTATTAAGCTTCAATATATACCTACTTCATATCTAATATAATTAGCTTACTACGTTAGTTATAAGAGTAAATACTTAATATTCCGAATTACTACTATAATTATTATCGCCGACCACTTTTAAGAAAGATAGTGTCTTTAACCTCTCCTTATATCTCTAACGATAAATAAGTATAACTAGCTAAGGATAATAGTAGTATAGGTAGTTCGAAGGAAGGATTACTAGGACTATCTAAAGCACTTATATTAGCGGGGTAACCCAGAAGATAAGATATAAGATTCCTATAACTATCTAAAGCACTTATATTAGCGGGGTAACCCAGAAGATAAGATATAAGATTCCTATAACTATATTATAACTAATACTACTTAACTAATAAGGCGTTAAGATCGAGATATTTTATATAGAGCTAGATATGAGTATTAATTCGGATACTAATAAGCTAGCTTTCTATCTTAGTTCCCTAGCTAGTCTGTACTAAGCGCCTCGTATTAAACCCGGCGCCCCTATATAATTATATTATAATCTAAAGGTACGCTACTCAGGTATTCTAAGTATCAGAGAACCGGGTAACTTCGATCTCCGCTTTTATCCTTAAAAGAGTAGAATTTATATAGATCTCAAGACACTATATACTCTTCGTATTATAATTTAATAGAAGGTCCCTCTATATAGCTTCGAAAATATTTTTAATCTCTTTATACTACCTATAAAAGTCGTGAGTAAGTCCAAGTTCGACTATATTTGGGGCTTAAAGAGCTTCCTCCTAAAGAAACTAGAAAGCTTACTCTCGAATATTAAGTTTTAGATAGAGCAGATAGGTATTATAGAAGTTTCTATAGTAATAGTATAGGAGGTTTATAATTAGTTATAGGGAATAGGGATAGATAAGTCTAATCTTCTAAAGTTCTTTAGTCCTCCTAATTCTAATTAGAATCTCAATATATAAGTCTATAATAACTTAGGGTAGTCTATAATTTCACTTAACCTCTTTAGAATATAGCGTTTTTACCTAACTCTTATATATAGCCGGCTTAGGTCTACTATAATAAACATTAATCTAACCCAATAGTTAGGTCTCTTTCCCTATAGGGTAGGATAGTGTAACGCTTATATCTAGTATATTAGTATATATATTAAGACCCTAAATATAATATAAAAGTAAGTAGGAAAAGCGGAGAGGCTATAAAAGATAATAAAAATATAATATAGTAAGAGAGGTTAAAATACAGGTCACGGGGCCCTTATATAGCAGGGAGTCTCTACCATAAATAAGGTGTCTTAACTTAGGCTATCCGTTACATCTACCGGTAATACCCCAGAACCCGACTTAATCTTATATAAACTATAGAGGCCTAAAGTATACCCTTCCCTCCTATTAAAACTATATCCTTATATAGTAAACTCCGTAATAACTAGATCTCTAGTATAGAACTCGTTTGGTATTAATAGTGGGCCCACGAGCCCTCCTATATATAGAGACCCTTTATAAAGGAAAAGAAAGCTATCTATTTAAATGTCCTAGTTTAGTCTTATACTAACTTAGGCAAGAGTCCCCATATCTTACTTAAGGGATATAGAGCCCTTTATGTCCTTAGCTATTAGTCTAGTCTCGTAGAGTTAACGTACTATAGTAGTATCTTTATCTATAAGATAGAGCCTATACCTATAGTATACTTTCGCCTTAGGGTTGTCCTTATAATAATTCATCTCCTTAAGAGAGTAGAAACCCGAGGTATTAAGATAACCTTAGATTAAGAGCTTAGTATCCTACTTAACTTCTCGCCCCTCGGGGTTAGTATAATATTCTATAAGCTTAGGTTAACCCTTCCTAATAAATTGGAAGCTGTTATAGTCAAGGTCTACTATCTATAATAGGTAATTCTCGAAGTAGCGGATACTAACGGGGGGTTCTAAGGCCGTAAGAGGGTCAGTATTAGTTATTAGGCTAATATTATCCTTTATAGCGGAATTATTAGCTTCTATACTAGAATTATCGTTTCTAGTAGTAGAAATACTAATGTTTAGGGCGGAATTATCGATTCACGAGGTCGAGATATTATCCTTTGGGCTAGAATTATTATCCTTCAGGGTAGAATCCTCCCCACTTACTATAGTAGGTAGGTCGCCTTCTTTAATACTAAAGGAAATAGTATAATTTAGCTCTAAGACATTATTAAGTATATTAGGGGACTTATTAAGTACCTTAGCTTTCTTTATTAAAGGGCTATAGCTAGGATCATCTATACTATAGTACTTTATTAAGCTCTTATTCGCGGTAATCATCATTCCTATAGGCTATATTATTAGCTAAGTAAAAGGGCCATAAAGCAGATTTAGTACCTTCGGGGGCTCTACTAGTACTATATACCTACCGACCCTTTATTTGTTGCCTTACTAATATTATAACGTAATTAAAGATAGTTAGTTAGGTATAAAAGAGGATATAGAATAATATTAGTATAGATATAAGGAGTATTATCTATAGAAGTAATCAGAGAAGTAGGATTAAGAGAATCTAATATACTCTAAAGTATGACCCCTTATCCTTTCCTTTAAGTAATAGGAACGGATTATAAGATATAGAATAGAAATGAGTTAATTCACATATAGAAATAAGAGTAGATAGAAGTATATAGAACTAGAAACTCGTAATATAGAGGGTATTATAGATACTCCCGGGGGGGGAGGGGAATAGACTATCCGGGGGTATTCGTAAGGTTTAAACACTCCCTCCTCTCGTCTAATATAGTTATTAAGTATATTATAGCCTGTCCCGCCTATATCACTACCTCCTTATACGTTATACTACCCGCCCTCTCGTTAAGTATTTCGAAATCTATACCAAGGGCGCTTACTAGTAGGAGAGCTAGTTATAGAAGGTGGGCTATTATATAACTACTAGTATTTAGTATAGCGGCTATATTAGTAAGTAGGAATATTAAATTATCTTAGAGGAGTAAAGTATACGGGAATAGAGAGAGTATCGAGATATAGTATTATTAACCTTATAATTCGTATAAGTACCCTCAAAGAAACTAGCGAGAACAATATACTTAGTAAAAGGCCCGCTAGGGCGAGATAGATATAAGTAATACTTATAGCATTAAGGAGGTAGCACGCCCTATTAATCTACTAGGGAGGCTTCATAGTTCGTAATAATCTAGGAGGTAGCTAGAGGTATTAAGTAGGGTACTATCCGCCTAGCTCAAAGGGTTAAGTTTCGAGTCTAGGGTAGGTTAGTAATTCGACGTATAGTAGATAATACCTAGGATAGTAGTAGGAGGAGAGCTTAAAGAGTAATCTCGCGCGAGTCTCCTTTAAGAGTAGATTATCGAGGTTTGCGGGGGCGTAATTCTTGAGTCTACTATAATTATCGGTTTATATAGCGAGAGAACTTAGGTAATACCGGAATAGGCAAAGAATCCTCTATCTTATAAAAATCTATGTTATATAATTAAGGTATTATAGCTAATTATAAGGTTAAAGAGAAGAGCTGGAATCTAGTCGTGGGTTTTATCATCAATTATAAAACAATTAATAGTATAACTAGATAAATTATAGCCTAGTATTAAGTAATAGGCAATTAATCCGGCGGGCCGCTAGTTAGTTTACTATTTAAGCTACACTATTCGAAACCGAAATCTTACTTATAGTTAAGCTATTAAATATAATCTCGTATTTAATACCTAAGTAATTAGTGCCTTAGTATTCGAGTAATTAGTATCTAGTAGCTAGTTACTAGCGGGTTTTAGTATCTAAGTAACCGAGTACCTATATACCTAAGTATCTAGTATCTAGTATCTAAATAACTGAGTATCCAAGTACTCGCTTACCTAAGTATCTAATATCTAGTATTTAGGTATTTGAGTATCTAATATCTATATATTTAAGTATCTAAGGATCTAGTATCTAAAGATCTAGTATCTAAGGATCTAGTATCTAAGGATCTAGTATCTATATATTTGAGTATCTATATATTTGAGTATCTATATATTTGAGTATCTATATATTTGAGTATCTATATATTTGAGTATCTAGTATCTAAGTATCTAGTATCTATATATTCGAGTATCTAGTAAGTTCTAGTATCTAAGTATCTAGTATCTATATATTCAAGTATCTGGGGAGTTCTAGTATCTAAGTATCTAGTATCTAAGTATCTAAGTATCTAGTATCTATATATTTAAGTATCTAGGGAGTTCTAGTATCTAAGTATCTAGTATCTATATATTCGAGTATCTAGGGAGTTCTAGTATCTAAGTATCTAGTATCTGAGTATCTAAGTATCTAGTATCTATATATTTGAGTATCTAGGGAGTTCTAGTATCTAAGTATCTAGTATCTAAGTATCTAGTATCCGGTAATTAGTATTTAGTAGTTAGTATCTAGCGAGTTTTAGTACCTAGGTATCTAGCTCTTAGTAATTAGTATCTCGAAATTAGGCTAAATAGCTAGAATAGTATATTAGTAAATAAGTACTTACTAAACCGCTAAAAGTTTATATATTATTATAAGAATATAAAGGAAGTAGAAGTACTATCGAGATCTAGATGTGACGGGCTAGCTATAATATCATTAATTAAACAACTAACTACTCTATATATAAAGAGGATAACTTGAAGAGAGGAAGAGAAGAGGCGTTAGCCTTATATAGACGATATTAGGTCCCTCTACTAGTCTAGTTAGTATAGTAACTAGTTACGTGTAGCGATAGCTACAGGCCGAGCTCTAATTCTAGGGGTAAACCCTCATAATACCCCCCTTTCCGGGAAATCACGTTCTCGGTCCTTTAAACCGGGGAAGGGGTACTTCTTTAATATAGGTTATATCCTTTACGAGCTATTAGTACTCGTCTCTTTCTACCTAGGGGGATATACCCGGCTACTTTCCGTGCTTCCCAGTTATCTAAGGCTTGTGTCTCTTCTAGGGCTAATTAGGGCTCCTAAGTTAGTCTATTATGTGATACCTACTTTACTAGGTAATATAGGTTATTTCCATGTCCCGGGGCTTTCTTTTCGTTGAGGATTACTTCGATTTCGTACTCTTCCTAGTTACCGATAAGTATTAGGCCGTTCTAAGCGTCGTCCTACTTTTGGGATATAAATAGATCCGTAGCGGTAAGTTTAAGTTATCTATTATAGAAGACGTTATGGATTCCTAGTAGCGTGTCTAGGCAGAAACTATATAATCCGACTGCCTCGATAATCGTGTACTTTTGGTACTTAGTATCGAGCTTCTTTATTAGTTAGTCGGTTTTGATATTCTCTAGGCTAAGCTAGACCTTATCTCCGACCTTATATTATAGTACTTACTCTCTCTAGAGATTAGCTATAGCCTCTTAACCTTATTAAGCCGCGGCTATAGCTGTCTAAGCTTATTCCGATACTTATTTTAGCTTCCGGATTATATTATTAGCTTTCTGAATAGGGGAGAGCCTCTTATAGCGTGCGTCTTCCCTAAGTTTAGCTTTCAAGTCTAGGATATCTATATAGTAGCTATAGGTCAAAAAGAATAGGCTAACTCGTATAGAGGCTACCTCTCTATTATTAATAGCTAGCTCTGCTAATAGTAGTATTATTACCTAGTTATCTTAGGCGTAGTCTACGAAGTTCCGAAGGTATGTTTCGATTATCTAATTTATCCGTTCCGTTAATCCGTTAGTTTCGGGGCTAAATGCTATAGAGAGTCTCTACTAGATCCCGAGTAGTTAATATATTCGTTTCTATAGGGCGCTTATAAACTATACTCCTTAATCTAATACGATTACCTTTAGGAACCTGTATTATTAGTAATAGGTAATAGTGAACCACTTTACTATTATTCCTACCTCGATGTTTAGTAGGGCTTCTAGTATTACCCCCTTTCCTAGTTAGTCTATTAAGACTATAAGGTTCGTATATCTATTGCTTTTTAGTAGGTCTATAATAAAGTCTATCGATAATTCTTGCTATATTTGGTTAGGGATAGGAAGGGGCTTTAGGAACCCTTACCTCCTATTTCTCTATACTATATTCCTATAGTACCTATTATAATTCCGTGAAAACCTCCGGATATCGCTTAATAAGCTGGGCCAAAAGAACTACCTAGATATAAGGATATTGGTTTATTCCCTACTAG
This sequence comes from Hyaloscypha finlandica, assembly GCA_021399475.1. NCBI lineage: Eukaryota > Fungi > Ascomycota > Leotiomycetes > Helotiales > Hyaloscyphaceae > Hyaloscypha > Hyaloscypha finlandica. Next base: position 66,545 of record JAJTUR010000180.1, read on the forward strand.
GGTAGCTAGTCTAGGTTAAGTCGTGAATAGTCTAGATTATAGACGTGTATAGTAGTTCGTTATCAGGCACCTATAACCGGTCTCGAAACTATAGACCTCCCGATAGTAATACTAAGTATTCCCCTATTAATATAAGGAGCTTGAGTTTTAAAGGAAACATCCGGGCTCCTTATTAGATAGCTTATAGGGTAGCTTAGTAGACTTCGTCTTAGCTCTTCGCATATATCCATAATATATCTAGTACTATAGAGTCATTAGTAGAGGGTATTATTCTAGGAGTAACCGTTTCGTCTTGGTTTTGAATATTCCTACCTTCGGTAGGCTTTGGGTCTTCTTAAGCTAGGCTTAAGAAGGATTTTAGCGGTTACACGCTACTTATTAAGCAGGGTTTTGTCTATCCTTAGGTCCTTATAGGGGCCGCTTTAATTACTCCTTTTAGTAGGTCTTTGATTACTTTAGGTCTTAGGAGTTATAATAACTACGCTTATATACGCTCATTATCTACTCCTATTAGTATATCTTACTCTCTTCTTAATAGGGTATTAGTACATTCATTCGTCTTCCCTAGGATATAGGAGATCTTAAAGTTATAGTATAAGAGGATTAGTAACTATCTTATTTAGTATTCTATAAGTTACTTCGCTATTATAAAGTATTCCAAATTCTTGTAGTCTATCCTAACTTCAAATTTCTTCACGCTCCTAAGTTCCGTGTCCTATTCCTATAGATAATATATGATTACGAGTATCTCTTTATTATAGATCTTATAGTTATATTTAGTAGGTGAGTTTTTCTTTGAAAAGAATATATACGGCTTTATAATTCCCGTATTATTGACTTATATTAGAGTACCTCCGACGCTCTACCCTAAGGAGTTAGTCTCGACGATAGTTTCTTTCTTATAGTTAAATAAGAGGAGGATTATTACCGAGGTAAATATCGCTTTAAGCTTTTCAAATGACTTATTAGCCTCTTTAGTCCAAGTGAACTTAACGTAGTCCTTATATATTATATCTAGTATTAGTAGGATAATCTTTGAGAACCCGTTAATGAATTATTGGTAGAAGTTTATAAAACTAAGGAAGCTTTAAATAGCCTTTACTAACTTTGGGGCTTCCTACTCGAGTATAGCCTTTACCTTAGCTAGGTCTATATGGACTCCTTTTCCTGCTTTAATAATAAACCCCAGGTACTTCGTCTCCTGGACCTTGAACTCGTATTTTGAGATATTAAGCTAGAGTCCTACTTCATATATATATAGTAATACCTTCTATATATACTTACGATATTCCTTCCTAGAACCTAACGAGTAAATAAGAATATCGTCCACGTAGGCTAAGTAGAACTCATTAAGGTAGTCCCTTAATACCTAATTAATATATTTCTAGAATATACTTAGTATATTAGTAAGGCTAAATAGTGTAACTATCTATTCGAAGAGGCTATAGCGGGTTCGGAATATAGTTATCTACTCATCTCCCTAATTAATACGGATTTTGTGAAATACTACTATTATATCGAGCTTCGTAAACCATTTTACTTTCCTAATATTCCTTAAAGTTTTATAGATTAAGGGGAGAGGGTATTAGTCTTTCTTAGTAAGTCTATTAAGATTCCGGTAATTGACATAAAAACGTAGCCTACCGCTCGGTTTCTTTACGAAGAGTACTAGTACTACTACTAGTGAGTTACTTATATGGATAAAGCCTTTATCTAGTAACTCTATTAGGGTTTTCCGTAGCACTAGGAGCTCTTCCCTTAATATATTATAGAGGGGGCCCTATAGTACTTCCGGTGTTTTTCTATCCTTCTTCTCTAGCTCAATCTTATAGTTAACCTTATTACCTCTCAGGGGAAGAAGTTTATTGGCTTTAGAAGGGTTAAAAAGGTCTATGAATTCATAGTACTATTTTAGGAGCATAGCTTTTAGGTCTCGTTTTAACTTAACTACTAATACTTTATTAATATTAGCTATACTAGCTAAGAAGACTTAGATACTAGCGTCTTTCTTAGACTTCTTTACCTATACCTAGAAGGATATAGCTAAGACCTATATATACTCTATTATCTTTTTCGTCGTAGGTCGTACCATGTTCTAAACCACTACTCTAGTAGAGTTAATAGTTATTTTCCTTCTAGGGGCATTAATATAAGCGTCTTACCCTATATACTATAGTATCCCTAAGATTAGGTCATACCCTACCAAGTATGGGATAACATAAAAGAAAACACGGTCTTTATAGTAACCTTCGATATCTATTAAGACATATACTACTTCGTCTATCTGCCCTATAGACCTATTAAATCCTTAGATCTCTCTTAGAGATATCTTCAAGTACTAGAGGTTATTTCTTATTATGAACTTGGAGTCACATATTCTATAGGATAAGTACCCTATATTAATTAAAGCTTTTATAAAGGATTAATTATTAATTAAAGCTAATATAAGAAAAGGTATTCCTTCTATTTTATGTCTGAAATTTCTCTAAGCCTTACCTATAGAGGCTTTCCCTACTTAGCGCTTCTTCCCGTGTCTTTAGGAAGAAGCTACTCGTTTCCCGAGCTCATATCTATATCGTATTCCTCCTCTATAAGGGTCGTTGTAGTAGCGGTGTGGATTATTAGTGGTTTCCCTTCTAGGCGTTTTAGTAGGAGTAAGTAGTATTATCTACTTCTATAGTCTTTACTCTTATACCTCGTATATAACTTAGTGTTTTGTCGACAGATGAACTCTTCCTTAGTTAACCATACTACTCTCGTTCTAGCACCTTTCATAGCTACTATTCTTATTATCGTAGGTTCCTATTTCATTTATTCTACTTATATAGGTTCTTGGTTCGTACGAGTCCCGATTACCTTAGTCTAGTTCCTTCTCCTCCGAGCGTATTTGTCTTATTCATTAATCTAGTCACTAGTTCTATATAGTTAAGCATAGTAACCCATATAGGTTAGGTGTGATTCTACCCTAACTATACCATCCATGAGTTTCTCCGATATAGTAGCCTTGAGAAATGCCTTCTTAATATCGTCGGTCCATAACTATCCTTTAGCTTCGAGGATTAGCGTATTAAATATGTTTAGGAAGTCGGTGAATAGTGTCGACCTTTACTTAATATGGTTTAGCTTATCAATCACCTTCTATTTCGCTTATAGGTCTAGGAATATGAGGTCTATCTATTCATATAGTCCTTATAGCGTAAACTAGCTAGTACCTCTTATAATCTCTACCTAAGGGAAGATTCTAGACTTAGCCTCTCCTACTAACCCGCTATATATATACTAGACTTGTGTCTTCTCGTCTCCGATAGTGTTCCCATTAATTTCTAACTTTACTATTATCTCAATAGAGAACTCTCTATATTTTGCCTTATCCTTTCTATTATACTTAGTAACGTCCCCAAGGCGTTATTTCGGTCGTTTAGCTTCGGATAGTTCATTCTATTCGGGGGCAGGGCTTTAGTATCGGGTAGCTAGTATATATACGCCTATAGTACTAGTCGAGGCGAAGGGGGCTTCTTGAGCCGGGCTTAAGAACTAGGGCTATTAGTTTAGGGAGTTCTAGCTCCGTGTCTCGAGAGTTATGAGTCTTTCGAGTAACGTATATTAGTTTTCTGCTAGTCGGGCAGAGAGATTATTCTAGGCTTCTATAAAGCTAGCTAACTACGGCGGGATATCTATTAGTATCTATAGCTAGTTCTTAGGCCCTACCTAAGAGGATTACTATCGCTATTCCTCTATTATTTTAGTTCGACGGAATAGCGTCGGTGATATTCTCTAGTCTCGTGAGAGATAGGAGAAGAAGTTATCCTAATATAACGGGCTAGCTATAATATCATTAATTAAACAACTAACTACTCTATATATAAAGAGGATAACTTGAAGAGAGGAAGAGAAGAGGCATTAGCCTTATATAGACGATATTAGGTCCCTCTACTAGTCTAGTTAGCATAGCAACTAGTCACGTGTAGCGATAGCTACAGGTCGAGCTCCAATTCTAGGGGTAAACCCTCACACTAGAAGAGAGCTAATATGAGTTAATTTATCTAATCTATAGTGTTTTGAAAATAGCTACTAAAGTAGATATAAATTTAGAGAGGGTTTTTAATTTAATATATATATCCGCTAAACTTAAGTATTACTTATCTCTATATCCTCGAGCTCTTTCTCTAAATATTCTCACTCCTCTCTCTCTATATATTCTCGTTCTAACCCCTCTAGACATTCTCATACCTACTTTACTAACTACTAAGTATTACTTATCTCTATATCCTTATACTCTTTTTCTAAATATTCTCGCTCCTCTCTCTCTATATATTCTTATTCTAATACCTCTAGATATTCTTATACCTACTTCACTAATCGCCGTCATAGTCTCTTAGCCTCCTTCTTCTTACTCTCACTATTAGTAATATTAAACGAGAAGTCGGTGACCTACTTATATACCTAGAAGGTATAGTATATCCTCGCCTTAATCCTATTTCTAAGAGCTATAAGAGTCTTAATATATATATTACGATCCTAGCCACTTCGGTAGCCTCTACTAATAGTCTAATCCCACTAGTCTAGAGTCTATAGTAGATTAAAGATATAAATATTATTCGCTTCTTAAATATTATAACCTATCGCGAGAAGTTTCATATTAGAGATAAGAATAATAGCTTTATAAGCCTCTTAGTTCTCATAATTCTCGTCCTTATTAGCCCTTATACTAAAAGATCTAACTAGTACACCTCTATCCTTATTAGAGATATCCGGGTATAGGATAACTATTAGTATATCTGGGCGTTTAAGGAGGAACTACTATAGTAAGGTATTAGTTAGAGATTAATTAGTTATTTCTAAAATAGAGTATAAGAAAGGGGTACTAACTAGTTAAAGGAGAGCTACTATAGGTAAACTACTATATCTAATAATTATCTTTTCATTCCTTAAACTCCCTATAGAATACGACTTTATCTTATCTAGAAACTTACTAAGTTCCTTAAGCTTTTAGCTACCTTCTATAAGCTACTTAAAGTACTTCCTATACTACAACGAGTCGATTTTCTTCTTACTCTTCGTAATATATAGTAATTAGTCTCGGATATAGCTTACGAGAAGGGAGATAGTCTCACTAGCTTCTATAGCGGAGTGAAATACTTTTATATATACTAGAAATAATACGTAAAACCGAACCTATATAAAGACCACGTTACCCTTAAGCCTAGAATTATCGTGAATAGGTTAAGGTGCCTTTTTACTATCTCTAGTCTACTTCTCTAGTAACCTCTCCTATACAAAATCTGTCCTTACCTTTACTTTATCTACTAGTGTTTTAATAAAAGGAATATACTCTTCCTCTATATTAACTATTATAAAGGACTATATTATTAGGGGTAAGGGGACTATTAGTCTTCTAAACCATAAGTTAGCCGCTCTATAGACGGCTATTACTAGAAGTAAGGCCTTATTTAAGTCTATAGAATATAGCTCTCGTACCTTTTTTTCTAACTCTCTCTCTATATTATTTAATTCTCTATTCTCCCCTTAAATATATTCCCTAAGGAGGTCCCCCTCCTTTAGTAAATTATTATACCTCTTTATAAGAATTTCAATATTAGTAATATAGCTAGTATACCTTAGGTAGTCTATCTATAGCTATTCTTTGGATTAGATTATCTTAATTATACACGAAACATCCTTAATAGTTTTAATAATTAGAGTTCTAGAGAGACTATATAAGCTAGGATAAGTAGAGTAAGTAGACTTTTGGCTTATCTACTTAAAAAAGAATAAGCTATATAGTAACGCGGGGTTCCGGCTCTGGTAGAACTCGTCCTAAAAGAAAGTAGAGAAGATAGAGTAACTAGTTATCTTACTTTTAAATCTTTAGATATTATTAATCTTTAATATAATAGACCTATTAGAATACGTAAGAAAAATAAAACAGGTATAATAGTTCTTGTCTCTATAGTAGTAAAACTACTTTCTTGTCTTCTCGTCTCCCGAAGTTAGATTCTTAAAGGAACTCTTTAGGTATTTATAATACTTAATAAAGAATTATACCTAGAGTGCCTTAGGTTTAGGGTATTCGGTATTAAATGTCTTCTTAAACTCGTCTCTCTAGTAAGGAATGAGTTTTGGTAGGATAACGATAAGGACTAGACTAATATTTATAATCTCAAATAACTTAGAAGAGAGAGATCTCTTAATATATAGGTATTAGATACCCTATAAACTCTAAGAGGGATAATAAGCGTTATCTAATTAAGGGTTCTTATTAGTCCCTATAGTAAGGTACCTACTATATAGCTCAGGGGTAGCTAACACATCACGTGATCTTAGTATATCCTAGCCTATAGCAATAATTATATTCTAAACCTAGTAGAATAAATAAGTCTCATATATCTTACCTAGACTAATTCCCTTAGTAAGGATAGCTCTATAGATACCCTTAGTCTTACCCTTAAATAGCTACTATATAATATAAGCCTAGTATAGTCGAGTATATCTCTTTAATCCAGGGTACCTTATATATTAGCTATTAAGATAATATATATATATTGGGTCATAGTTATAGAAGAACTCATATATCTCGAGCTAGGATTCTTTAGTGAAATATATTATAGAGGGGATATTATTAATATCATCGAAGCTATAAATACTATAATATTAGTAAGTATACTATTAAATATAAATTAATACGGGGAAATAGTAATAAAAAAACTTATAGATCACCGTCGTCTATATTATATAATATACGTATAGGGTCGAGAGTTAAATCCCCTATTAAATCCGCCTTATTAAGTAATCTAGTAAATAGTAAAGGGGTAGGTAAAGGAGGAGGGGAGTCTTTATAGGAAGGGACTTCTTAAGGTAAATCGGGGAGTATATTAGTATTATTCTAACCTAGAAGAAGTAGAGAAGTTAGGCGAATAGGCCTAGAACCGCTAGGTGAGTTATTAGGAATAGGTAATCTTATTATTTCAAGGTACTTATTTAAGGGAGGAATAACCGAGCTACCCTCGAGTTTTAGATTAAAGATATAGAGATCTATAATATGAGAAGTAGGTAAAGCGGATATAGAAATCTTACTCGAGTTCTATAAGACTAAAATATAATTCTAAAAGGTAATAGTATCGTGGATAATAATAAACTTTAGGTCCTACTAAAGCTAAGGATATTCGTAAATAAAGCCTAATAGAAGATTATTACCTGGAAAATTAATATCGAAATTATAACCTACTACCTCGTAAAATAAGCTAAAGTCGAGGTAATAAGCCCAAATATCTTTAGCCCTTTAATCTTAGAACTCTCGAGATAAGAAAGCTCTTATATAGTATCTATAAGAGCTCTATAGAGTATCGAGGAAGGTATGGATTCTACTATCTCTGAGATAAATCCGTAGTATAAGCTTAGAAAGGGTAGTTAGGAAAGTAGAAGGCTAATTAGTAGAGGAAGCTATATCTTTAGATATAGCGAGTACTTCGGGAAGTTTATACTAGGAGATTCTAACTAGACTAGAAGGTAAATAGGTATAGAAGCTCGACTTAATAAGGAATAGTAGTAGCTATAACTAAGACATTAGTATCGCTGTAATATAACGAGGTTAGGGAGGAATAGAATATACTCGACCTTCTCTAAATAGTAGAGATAAGGCTAGAATTAGTATACTCGTTAAGAGGTCGCCTAGATAAGTATATAGAGGAGAGAGGGAGACTCTATTATATAATCACGAAAGAAGTGGTTTAGATTAAAAACATAGTAGCTAAACCTAGAAGAGGGAGATGAGATACTAGTATTAGCTTTACCTTAGTACTAACCTCGATAGTAAGAGAAGTATTATAAAGTAACGTATAGATATAATTAGATTAGTCCTTACTAATTATTAATAAGAAGTTAAGGTAATATATATGTTATATAGAGCTTTGAGGCTAAAGACTAATTATATTTAGGAAATATAGTATAAGTACACGTATTCTAAAATATTTCTATAATTAGCTAAGCGCCTCGCCTCGAGCCTTAGTAAGTGCCTATATACTACGGTATCTAAATAAAAATAATAGAGTATCTAATTAGAGTATCTAATCCGGGTATCTGAGGTAATACTATAATATACCCTCCTTAGCGAAAATAATAAACTAAGTCTTACTATTATATACGTATACTAGTAGTAGTTCCGGACTAGCTCCTATAAATTATCTCCCTTCCGGCCTACTCTATATATTCCACGTATTAAATAAAGGTAAAATAAGCTAGGGAATAGACTACTATAGGTAGATAAAGCTAATAGGAAGTAAGCGATATTATTACTATAAGCTATAATATTAGTGGAGGAGACAGATTTAGTAGGTAATAATATCCTTAGATACTCTAATAACTTTAGCCCTAATAAATACTAACTAAGACAAAAAGTTAATACGGATAATAAGATAACGGAAGAAGGAGAGACTAATAATGTAGTAGAATGGCTCAGAGATCTTATAAAAGGAGAAGAAGATCCAACTATAGCTAGCTACCCCGAACCTTCTAATCTAACTAGAGTAACTATAATAGAATAGTTCGCAAAACCAGAGAATAGCTAATAGAAAAGTAATAAGAGGTTAAAGATATAGTAGAATTTTGATATAATAGATACGCTATAGAAAAAGATTACTAGTATAAAGATCCAGAAATAAGGGGACTTACTAGTTCTATAAGAAGAAATATATAATATCTATTAGTTAATATTAAACGTAAATAAAACAGATAAGGCTATTACTACTCCCGAGGCTTATAAACTTAGATAACTAACTCGAGAAAAACTTAGGCTATACTTATAAAACCTTATATTAAGTTTTAATAAACTTATACTATAGATTAATAATTTCCTTTAAGTCTATATACCCCGAGGTATATTCTACTAGAAGAATCAGCTACACTAATAGCGAAGTAGTTCACTAGGTCCAGATAATAAACCAAATAGTAAAAGTAAGAAGGCTAGTAGTACAGGAACTATACCTCTAAAGACTAAGAGAAAGGTAGAGGATTCTAATATACCAAAGCCCCTAACTAAGAGAATACGTAGTAAAATAATAGAATAATAAACACTATATACCCTACCCCGAGAACCTCCTCTATTCCTATAATAGGAGATCGAAATATCACACAAAAGTATACCTAAGTATATTATAGCTATAATATTAGCCTTAATCACGCTAATAGACCTACCTAATAGCGTCGCCTCCCCCTTATACCTATCTTTAAACCTCCTAGAGTAGGTAATTACTCGGGAAGGTAGAGAATTTACGGGGGTTAGAGAAGGGTTAGAGATATAGGACCTAGTCGAAAATATACTAATTATAAACGATTTCTAACTCAGAAATGTAATTGGCCTATAGTAGGTTATAATAATATATATTAAGGACTAGCTAATATTTAAGCTAGTAATCTATCTAAGGGATAAGAACGAGGGAGGTATATCGAGTTAGGATACTTAAAAAGGGATATAAATATAGATACTATTATATAAATTAGATAGATATAAAGGTAAGTAATATCGGCGAGGGGAATTATATATATATAGAGAATATATAGTAGAAAAGTAAGCATGCTTAGTAATATAGAGAATATAGGTAAAGGAATATAAAAGAGTATTAAGATAATATAAGTGATATATTAAAGCTAAGTAAGCCTCTCCCTACCCGCTAATTAGTTCCTGTGATACTCTCTCTAGATACTATATACTAAATACTAGACTAGACTCTAGATACCAAATACCAAATACTAGACCCTAAATACTAGACCTTAGATACTAGATACTAGATACTAGATACTAGGTTAAGCTCTAGATACCGGTCCCTAAATACCAAATACTAGGTTAGATGCCAAATACTAAATACTAGACTCTAGATACTAGATACTAGATACCGGGTTAGGCTCTAGATACCGGTCCCTAAATACTAAATACTAGGTTAGATACTAAATACCAAATACTAGACTCTAGATACTAGATACCGGGTTAGGCTCTAGATACTAGTCCCTAAATACCAAATACTAGGTAAGGGCCTAGATACCAAAATACAGATACTAGCCTAGACTCTAGATATTATATAGTAGATACTAGGTATCTAAAGCTAAGAACTAGATATTGAAATACCAAATACTATATTATCCCTAAGTAGCAGAATACTATCCGTAAATATATAGTTTTTTTTTTTCTATAATTCCCTAGATTATAGTTTCAGGGTATTCTAGTTATGTTATAAGAGAAGTCCTATACTTGAAATAACTCCTAGACCCTATTTAGAGATCCTACGTAAATAATAGCCCCACTTTCCTATTTCGGTATATAAATATATAAAATACTATATAATATTTATATATAAATATATTATCTGTTTTATAATCTTTATATATTCTCTATAGTTAATACTTCTATCTATTATCTAATATATATAAATATTCGTAATAACTATAGAACTAAATACTCTAGTACCCGAGTATTACCTTAATAATAGCCTACTTACTCCCCTCTCTTCTTTAATTATAGCGGACGTCTTATCGACTCTTCGTCCAGAAATATAGTAGGAGTTTACTAGGCGACTCTTACAAAATCACTAAGTAGCTAAAGAAACCTATATTCGAAGATAGTACGAGATAGAAGTAAATAATTAAGTAACCCTATAGTTAAGGAAAAGAATACGAGTACGGCGATAGCCTAATATCGAGCCGGCTAAGCCAGCTTTACTTTAGTCTATCCTCTCTAAAGAATTCTCTATATTCGAGAAGGATACTATAGACTTCCTACCTATAATTACCTCTAATATTAAGAGATCCTATTTAGAAGTATTCTATATACGTATTAATATAGAAGCTAAGTGGTCCCCCTATAAGATATGTGATATACTCTACCTAACCTATTAATTATATAGCTTAAGTATTAAGGACCCTCGACTTTAGGGTAGTAACTATCTATTTAGTTATTATAGTACTAACCCTAGTTACACTATCTCTCTATATACTATCTATATAGGAGATATCGTAAGAGGCAGAGTTCTAAAGTATTTATTAGGGAATTATATTAATATTATATGATATAATAAATATCTAAAAGAGTTAAAGGATCTTACCTTCGTTAAAGAGGCTCTAATTACGCGCTCTTACCCAATTAGATATATTATGAAACTAAGTAAAGGTATTTGAAAGGGAACGAGTATAATAGTATCCGGGGCTACTTCTATATATTTCATAGGACTACAATTAACTATTATATATCCTACCCTCGAGAGAGTTAGCCCTTCACGAAGTAGTAATAGTTTCCTAGGAGGTAGAATAAGAGCTGAGCCTATAGAATCTAGCTAGATTTTATAGGGTAAGGAAGGCGAAGGTACTTACTACTCTATAATAGCTATATATAAATAATCCTCTATATTAATACTACATTTAGATAGATTACGCCCTATTAAATAAATAGGACGACGATTTCGTACTAGTAACCCTTAAGGAGTACACTATTATTACTGAACCAGATATAGAAAATAGTAGAGTAGGTTATACTATAGACTTAGGAGGGGGTTTATTCTCAAATAACTTAGATACTACTCTTAGAGAAGTAGAGCTAGGGTTAATCCTAGGGAGTACTTTCTTCTCTAACTAGGATAGAGAGACCTATAATCTATTAAATACTTTCTTTACGAAGATTATAGAGGTAGTAAGAGTTATAGTAGGTATTACTAGGAATAATAATATAGATAATAGGCTATCCGCCTATATGCCTTAGATTAGATTCCGCTCTACTACTAGTCTATATCCTATAAATTCTTATTAAGACAAAGATTTCTTTACTACTATATATCCTACCTTATTTCCTTTTAGGATAGGGGCTATATTAAAGATGAGGTAATACGGAGCGAGAGTCTATTCCTTTAAAGCTTTACTTATAGGCTCTTAGCTATTATAGTTATTAGTAAGAAGAATCCTAAACTACTAACTATATATAACTTCTACTATTATAAATAGTAAGAGCTAATAACTATTTCTAGATTTATAAGGCACTATATATTTATATTTTTATTATATAATACTATCCTACTCTATTAGATTAGCTTAGGTAATAGTCTTTAGGCTCAGAGGGAGGATTAGGCACGAGTATAAGAAGACCTACTTAGCCTATCTAGCGACACGATTAAGTAGGCTACCGAGTAGATAAAGGCCGGTGTCCCGATAAGAGACCCGATTATTATCTATCTCATAGAAAACTTAAGACTACTCTTATCCTTTAACCCGGAATCCTTTGGGTAGAAGCTATTAATATAGTATAAATCCTAGGATAGATCTCTCGGTAGGATATTCTAGTATAGTAGGTTATAATTAACCCCTTAGACCTATGTAATAGTATAGTACTAGAGCTTACGGGTATTAGATTCAATGCTTCGCTATCCCCTACTATAGTATAGATACTATAGTAATAGACAGTAATTAGTAACCTAGTCTATATTACTATATTCTTCTATATTATCCTAGAAGTATTCTTCTCTTACTTACTATGCTTAATATCTAGTAAGATAGGTATCCTTAGTAAGAAGTAAACTATTTTAGTATATTAAGGAGAATAGTCGCCTCGCCTTATACCTCTATATACTTATATAGGTAGGCGGTAATATGGAATTTAATAAGCTCTATAAATGTATTCGCGAAGATAAAGCCTTTTAAGCTCGAATAATTACTTATATCGAGTCGATTATATCTGAATTAGTAGACATCGCCGCTACCTAAGTATTTAGAGAGTCTCCTATAATAGGCCTAGAAGGAGATAATAGGAGCTAATAGTATACGTATAATAGAACCTCTAACTTGGTACTAATAGCGATAATAGCGTAGATATTAGAAGTAATAGGCCTCCCGTCCCTCTAATAAGCTCTATAGAAGAATAGGAATCTTAGCTAAACTAAGATTCTAACTATATTACTTATAGATAAAAAGTATAACTAATATATACTATAAGTATAACTACCCTAAATACAGGTTCCGCTTCCAAAGAAATAACTCATAACTAGTAGTTAATAAGCTCAGTGAGGTTAAGCTAGCTCGTAATAATATAGATATAAATAAGTATAACTATATTATCTATTCTATAATCCGGTCTAATAATAATTACTTTTATACCTAATAGGTAAATGCCCTTACTAAAGTATTCTATATATAAACTATATAATAAAACTCGTTTAAAAGCAATATTAGCTCATAATATATATAGCTATATTAAAGCGTATATTAGAGGACACTATCTAGGTAGAGAACCCTACCTAGGAGTAAGAGGCTCAGGGATACGGATTATAGCAAGTTCCTTATAAAAGTATAGAACTTTTACTTAAGAAAGGAGAGGTTAGCTATATCTTAGTAGCTAGTTACCTCCTTAGTTACGAAGCTTATTATATGCCTTATAAGAAAACTAAGAGCTTTAACTTAAAAACTATTAAGCGTCATATCTATAGTATTATAGCACTATCTAGACCAGATAAAGAGCTAATTCGGCCTATAATATAGAGTTTCTATTCTTCGAGCCTTAGTGAGCTATTAGTAGCTCGGTATATAAATTATCTATACCATAGACCTAAGCTCTAGTATTTTTGCTTCTACGAGTATATCTACTAGATCTCTCTTATTACTATAGCTAAAGCTAATTCTAAGTACTTTATATTAGATACTAATATCCTAAGTCAGCTATATATATATAGAAGTTAGTCTATTAAACTTCTATACTTACTACCCCTTTAATCTAGGGTTATTCCTTAGTACTATAAATAGTGTTCTACTAAACGGAATATACCTAAGAAGTAGAGAAAATATTAAAAGCTCTTCTTAGGCTATTTATCCCCTAGGAGGATCTTAGTTAAGTATTCAAAGAGTATATAGTAGACGTAAGATAGTTCCCGGATATAAGAGACGCCTACTCTTATATTTAGAATATCTTAGAGCTTCTCTTTCGCCCTATATTAGACGCCTAGCTTTAAATATAATATATATTTGGAAAGGGAAAGAGTAAGCAGACCTTAATTAGAAGTTATAGTAACTAGAAGACAAGGAGTAGGACAGAAACGAGATCACGGATCTAGTTATTAAAGATAGAGAAGGAATAAGGGCCTTAATTAATATATACCTAAAGATATAGAGATACTATCTATTATAAGTAGTCCAAGGTATATTCTAAATAGAATAAGGAGGCTAGTAAAAGATAATCTACTAAACCCGAGCCTACCTATACTTAAGAATATCCGAATCTAGGGCCCTCCTTATTCACTAATCTAGATATAGGAGGATAATATAAATAAAGACGTAGTATTAGTATAGGAGGATAGATTCAAGAGACTTCGGAAGAGAAGTAAGCCCTTAGATAAGTCTATAATATCTACTAATAGGCCTACTTAGCCGACAGAGACCTCGAGTCTATAGAACTAATCCTAATCCTATCCCTTATTAATATTAACTCTACTAGCCTCATAGCTCAAAGCTTACGCTAAGGCTAACTAGTCTCTAGTAAACCTCATTAACTCGATTAGAACTAAGTTCAAACTAAACGAGAAGTAACTTATAGTAGTAAAGATCTTTTTTATACTATACTTATATACTACAAAATCTAGTTATAGAACTATCTAAGTAAACCTACTTTATATTAGAGGTAAAGGAGGGACAGGGAAAATGGAAGTTATTAAGGCCTTCCTCTTTAGTATAGAACTACTCGATATCTTAGATAAGGTTATATTATCTACTCTAATAGGGGCACTATATCTCATATTAAGGGGTCTATAGTATACGCTATTCTTAGGATAGTATAGGATTAGGCTTAGCGAATAGCTAATAAGACTAACTAAAGGAATATACTAAGAAATAAGAGGGTACTTATTATAGACGAAATAGTATAACTAGTAAAAATCTACTATACTATATAATTAATAATATAAAGGAATATTTAGCCTACCTATAGAATTAGGGGCTACTCGGCGGGCTCCCTATTATAGTTACCCTTAGCGATTTTCACTAGTTTCTGCTAAATAACAAGCCTCTCTAGGTATAAAGTCTAAACTAAGATCTATCCTTATTACCCTATAGGGAGATATAGCCCGATTTAATAACGTAGTAATCCTTACTAAGTCTATATAGTAGTAAGGAACGTAGCCTACTAAGTATTACTATTTCAGGCTAAGAACGTAGAGATAACTAAGATAATATTAATCTACTAAATAAATAAACGGTAGTAAAGTAGCTCGTATATAGCTACGAGATACCCCCCGTGATACTCTATTAGTGGAACGAGCTATGAGCCTAAAGTAATCGTTAATATATAAAAGAATTCGCTAATATAAAGGATTAGAAGATCTTCCTCTTCGCGGCGAAGTATAATATACTAGTATAATCGACTAGAAAACCCCTCTATATATTCTCGTAGAAGCTCTCCTTATAGAAGATAGTAATAGACTCAAGGGTCCTAGGCTTCTAAATATACACCTAGTATACTAGTTATACTCCTCTATAACTTTTATATAGAAGGTAGGTTAGTTAATAGACTCTAAGGTATAGCGGTTAGCGTCTCTATAACCTAGACACTAAGATAGTAGAAGTAGCGGCCCTTATATCTTCGATTAACCTCTACTTTATATCCTAGTGTAGTATATAATCCAAATGTTTAGACCTCCCTTAACTCGAACCTATAATTACGCCTTCTTTCTAATTAAGAGTTAAATACGAAACCTATATATGGGCTAAGTATTCAGAGGACCTAGGTCCTACTAACCCTTAGTTAGGCTATTACTATATATAAGGGTTAAGGGTCTACCTTCGATAAAGCTATAATAGATCTAAATATAGCTTTAGTAAAGCGATCTAAAGATAATTGAAACTATACGAAATAGTCGTCTCTAAACATTTAGCTTACTAGAGTATATACTCTATAGAATGTCTCTAGCGACGGACTATAGCTACTAAACGAAATAACCCTAGACGATATAACCTACTATCCTAATCCTAATCTATACTTAGAGATAGAGAGGTTAGAATAATTAGACAAAGCAATACTCGTAAGATAGGAGAGTATAGGGGTTATATAGCTCGGTAGTTATATAAACTCGAACTCAAGTCTCACGTACCTATATAAGATACTTAAATACTCTATTACTAGATACCTCTCCTAAATACTCAAATATTAGATACTAGACGCCAGATACCTCTCCCAAATACTAATACTCTATCGCTAGATACCCCTCCTAAATACCCCTCCTAGATACCTCTCCCAAATACTCTATTACTAGATACCCCCCTCCCTAAATACTTAAACGTCATTAGATACTAGATACTCCTCCTAGATACCTCTCCCAAATACTCTATCGCCAGATATCGGGACTTATAGTATATATCACGTGGCGAGAAATATACTCCATAGAATCGATAGTATAATTAGCTTCCAAGTAGCCTCTATACGTGAAATATAAGGTAAATAGACGTCTAAATATAAGCGAGAAGCTTATAGGTAGGTATATATATACCTATAGTAGAATAGGAGGTTTCTAGTTAAACCCAATAAAGTCACATAACGAAGTAGGTTACCCCTATATAAGCTAAATCTATATTACTAATAATTAGAGAGGGGCTACAACGCGTTTATTAAGTATACTTAATAGCTTATATAATATAATAATCGCCCTAGAATAACGGTAATCCTATAGTATAGTACTAGGTATGAATATTCTTAATTATTTAGACCTTCCCTAGGATCCCTAGATTTTTTAGTATTCCTTATTTTTTTAGTATAAGAACTAGCCGACTAATTAGAATAGCGGAATAGACCTATATTAAAAAAGTAGCGAATTAAAAGTCAGATATTATATAATTTAACTCATAGTGTTTTTCGTTTTCTCTATATACCTAAAACCCTTTAACTTAAGCTAAAGCTTAAGGTTAAAGGTATAGGATATGGGATATGGACATGCGGGAAACAGGACATACTAGTACTAATTAGGATTAGCGTATTTAGGGATCATATATTAGAACCTCGATACTATAATCCTTACTTATAGAATATAACTACTTCACTAACCTACATAATTAGCATTCCACGACTACATGACGATACTACGTATTACTAGTAAACTAATACTAATTAGTCTATATTTAGATTAGAAGATTTAGATTAGAGGAAGGTCCTACTATTAGTAAAGTATTCGGTAACCTAAGATAATAATACCTACTCCTAGTTAAAGAGGGAACTAATATTAACTCCGGTAAAGTATTTGGTAGCCTAAGGAGAAGAGATTAGCTCTTACTAATTAGAAAGCGGTTAGCCCTTTAGCTATTTAACTAAACTATCTAGTTTAACTATCCTTTAAAAATAACCTTATTCGGTACTAAGACTACCTTCTTAGTAACCAACTTTCTACTTATATACTACTATAGACCCTCCTCTAGAACCATATAACCCTTAAAGCCCTATAGACTCGCTCCTACTTCGATTTTACTATTAAGTTAAGCCCCTTAAGCTTTAGAATACCTCCGGAAAACTCGATTTTCGCTCCCTAAATTACTTATTATAGACGAAATTTTTGCGACTAAGATATTTACGAACTACTAATACCTTTCTACGAACCTACTATAAACTACCCTACCTTTAAACTATTCCCTTATTGAAATCACATATATTCTAAAGGGTTAATATAGACAAAGACAAGTAGAAGGAGAAGATTAAGAAATAGGAGAATAGGATTAACCTAGTAACTACGACGAAGGAGGATCTTTAGGAGTATCTAGATACTAAGTTATACTAGTACTCTATAGATAGAACTATAGATAATAACCTATAGGATCTATTTAAGGATAACTTCAAAAGCTTTAACCTTCTAGCCTTTAATTAATATAACTATACCGAATTATAGCGCTTTAATCCTATCTTTAGTATAGTAGTATTTCTATTAACTAGAATATAAACCGCCTTACTATAGCCTAATCCTTACTTAATATCGTTAATAAGGAGATAAAGCATATATAGAATAAAAACGATATTACGTAATTTGGTCTAGTAAGAGTAGATCTCAAGAATAGGCCTATTACTTCGGTTTTCGTAACTTTAGAAGGAGCTAGATACTCTAATATACCGAACATTTAGCTACTACCTCTATTACCTTAACCTTAACCTTAACCTCTACTACTACTACTAGAATAAGGTATATAGAATATCGACTAACCTCCTCTACTACTACTACTACTATTACTATTTAACCCGGGAGCTCCTTAGGTAATCCTAGCTATAAAGCTCATTAGAGAAGTAGCTAGAATCTATACTAAAGATTAGAAGTATAACGGAACTAATAGTAGTTTTAACTATAAACTTACTATCTTCCTTAATATCTATTAATATATAGACCTCCTATAAGATATACTTATAAGAGCTTTCCTACTATACTAAAGGGCTTAGTATAAGACTTCTTTTATAATAATAGCTTATCTAATGAACCTATAAAGTAGCTTATATAAATATTCGTAACTTCTTAAAGGTCCTAAATATTAACACGAAACCTAGATAAATAGAATACTACTAACTTAAATTCTATAATAACTAAGTACCCTAAAAAGTCAATATTTAAGGTTATTTAGATTCTAATTAACGAGCTATATTAACTATAGTTCGGACTTATAACTACCCTACGAAGTATTAAATTCCTATATAATAAGATTATTACTACTTATTAAGGCTCTCTAGTATACTAATACATAGTTTTAGACCCTCTTACGGATCTCGGCTAGCTTATCTATAAGCTATAGTCCTCTATTACTATATACGAGAAGGA